>JASANE010017229.1:0-72101 GCA_030248225.1 Trileptium ribeirensis
ACGATAGTTGGAAGTTCAACAAGTACAACAGTTCAAGCGTTGGATGCGCTAACCCAATTGAGTTCTAAATCGAAGTCCTTACGTTATGGCAAATTGGGTGTGCGGTAGGAGGTTACAGGGATGCAGAACTACGGGAACGGCATGACGAACGCTAGGGGGCTACCTATGTGAATGTGATTTACTACCCCGAGCGTCTCTTACACATTTCAAAAAGAAAGATACAACAAAGTTATGAATGTTTCGGTAAGTGAAATTCGGGATGGGTGGTGTCATGGATGACCAAGACTGGATTTTCTGCGAAAGTGGGTGCCCGATAACCACCAACGAGAAAAAGAAAGGGTGTAAGGGAAGGGAAAGAGGGAAAAGGCTAAGTTGAGTAATTTTTTGGTGTGGAGAATTTAAAGAAATTGTGGGGCGGGAGAGAAGGTGGGTAGGGGAACGGAAAATATGGTGTTTGGTAGGGGAAGAGGGAATATTTATGAAGGAGTGTGATATGGAAGATGGATTTGAATGGATAAGAAGAGGGAATGGTGAATTTTAAGCAAAAGAGATTGTGGAGTTTCAGGAAATGTTAGGAAAGTTGGAAAATAGTATCGGTGCGGGTGGGGAAGTAGTAATGAAGTGGGAAAGGGGAATAAGGGTTTTAGAAAATTAGGTAAGAGAAGAAAGGATTTGTTTAGGAATAGGATGAGGATTTGTTATATTTTGGGAAAGCGAAATGGAAAATTTTAAGTGTTTAATGCGTTATTATTTAGCGTAGTTCAATGTTCAGTGGGAAAATCAAACGAACAGCTCATTGGCACTCGTTAATTGATAACGGAATTAGTTGATTAGTACAACGCAAATAAGAAGGTTTACTTCAAGGTTCGTTCGCAGGAGCGAACAAATACGGCATAGAACCCAAGATTGCGCATCAACATGCGGTGCATTGCTTTAAACCAGGAAAACCAAAATATCGCACAAAACAAATCCATGTGTGTACAAAACTCTCTTATCGTTGTTACAGAGAAAATTAGGCCGATAATGCAATAGTGAACAGCAATCGTTGTCTTATAGCTCTACTGCCTTATTTACATAATTCACCATATAGAAAACAATGCTTGACCAATAATAACGACAGCGTAGAGACACTTAAGAGTAGTAACAATCACACATGCTATAAACTACAAGCTAGAACAACACCAGATATATTCACAACTTTTAACATCCGCCGGACACAAAGTGACTTGTTCCCCAAGTCAGACAAACATAACTACATAACATAATATAAAACTGAATAACACAAAATTATAACTATCTAACAAATATAACTATTTTGCACAGTCAGGACAAAACCAATATTTACGCTTCGGTACCACTGATAGGCCTACGCAAGGCAAATGAAACCATTCATTACAATTGTCACACCCTATCACAGTAGGACCCTCCGGTGACCAAGGAATTCCACAAACCGGACACGGATATACCAAACTTTCCTCAATACCGGTTTCAGCTTCTAACTGTTTTATATTATCAATGTCACGACCCAAGGTAGGTTGCGCTGAATATTGTTCTAGTTTAACCTGTCCCTTTAGTGGTGGCAAGTAAGGACCAACTCGCAACCGTAGTTCTTCGCGAGAAACAGTCTTTGGCTTAGAATGAGGCAAATTAACAGCAATAATAGACGCATTTTTATCGTCACAAGAAGATACACGGAACGGCCCGCAAAAAGCAGGAGCAAGCTTGGAATCAGTCCCCGGTTCAATACACCTATTCCTCGCCCAAACCAAATCACCAACTGAAATGTTTTGAAGAGAACGTGAACACCTGCGGTTGTGTTGTTGAAATTGTTGTTGTTGTGCCGTTGCAATAACACTTTGAGCTAATTTCCATATGTCGGCCATATGCGCACCGATTCGTTCTGCACGTTGATCTATCGTCATACCCGGTTGAATCTCCACGTCTATATCGCCAGGTCGACGCGGCTCTAGGCCATGAAGCATATAAAACGGTGATTGATTTGTAGTAGAATGGACTGTACTGTTGTAAGCGAATTGAGCTATCGGCAGTAACAGATCCCAATTTCGCTGTCGGTGATCCGTCAAACTGCGAAGTAATTGATGCATGGTTTTGATTGTTATTTCAGCTAGACCATCGGATTTCGGGTGATACGGAGTCGTAAAGATCTTTTTCGTCATACAGCGTTGAGTGATTTCGTCAAGAAGCTTTGATCGAAGATTCGGACCTTGATCACTGAGCAAATACTTCGGAGCACCAAAATTTAGAACGACGTTTGTTACAAACGATTCAGCTAGCACAGCTGCGGACGCATCTCGCAACGGACGAAACAAAGCATATTTTGTGAAATAATCGATAAACACAACAATATAGACATTACCTCGCACTGTTTTATTGTAGGGACCAGATAAATCACAACCAGTGCGCTCAAACACATGTGTTGTTAAAATAGGCTCTAGACCCAAACGGATTTTCGCTTTACGCGTACGGGAACAAACGTCACACTGCAGATAGTAACGTTCACAATCGGCATACATTCCAGCCCAATAATATTTAGTCAATAGCGTATTGTACATTTTCTGGGTACTAAAGTGACCAGATGCGCCAGAATCATGATATTCCTTTAATAATTCAGTTCGAAGTTGAGACGGAACAACAGGTAGAAGACGGGTGTTCGAGTCCCGCTTACACGTAAACCGATAACAGAGAACGTTATCGTCACGAATATCATAAAGCTTTGATTTGAACACCAGACTGCGAGCGGCGTCATTATCAGTTGGTAATATTCCATGCTGTATGTAGTCCATTAGCTCTACCAGTTCTGCATCTTGTCGTTGTGCAGCAAGAAATTCGTCGACATAGACAGAGTAAACATCAATTGATGATGCTGTAGATCTCGCCAAATCTACTGGACAACCACCAGAAACTTTCATCGGACAGCATTGTGGTGCAAGGCGACTTAGAGAATCTGCATCCATGTTTTTCACTCCAGGACGATACTTTATGGTAACGTTGAACTGCGACAATTCCATAGCCCAGCGAGCCAGCCTGCCATCTAGCGACTTCGCCGTCAACAAATACGTTAGCGCAGTATGATCGGTATAAATAATAAACTCGTGACCATACAGATATGACTTAAAATGTCGAACTGCCCATATTACTGCTAGACATTCTAGATCTGTTATGCCATAATTGTTTTCGCTACCATGAAGCACACGAGATGCGTAGGCAATTGGTTGTGGCTTTTTCATAGAGTCATTCGGTTGAGCCAAGACAGCGCCCAACCCTAATTGACATGCATCCGTATGTAGAAGAAATATTTTATTGAAATTCGGATGAGTTAGACACGGCGGTGTTGTTAATGCTACCTTTAAATCTTCTAGCGACGCTTGCTCAACGGAACCAAATTTAAAAGACTGCTCTGATTTGATAAGGTTAGTTAAAGGTCGCATACGAGCTGCACAATGAGGTATATATATGCGATAGAACGAAACTAAACTAGTGAACGATTTGACCTCATCCCTGCTGCTCAATTTCTGTATAGCTTGAATTTTTGCCACTGTTTCTGGATTTGGGCGACGGCCGTTTTTGTCAATGATGTTTCCAAGATAAAGCGTCTGAGATTTAGCAACGTGACATTTAGACGGTTTGAGTTTTACACCAGACAACTGAAGAGCTTGCAACACACATTTCAAACGGCTAATATGTTGCTCAAATGACCAGCCAAAAACAAGCACATCGTCTAGATAAGTAAGACACGTAACAAACTGCAATCCTGATAAGGTGCGGTCCATAAAACGTTGCCAAGAAGCCGGAGCGTTAGTGAGACCGAATGGCATACGCTTGAATTCAAAATGACCTACATGAGTACTGAATGCGGTTTTCGGACGGTCCTGTTCTGCAATATCCATCGTCCAGTACGCAGAAAGCGTATCCAATACAGTAAGCATAAGACGTTTATCACCAGATGAAGGACCAATACAATCCATCAACTCAGTGATTGACGGTATAGGATAAGCATCCTTTCGTGTAATAGCATTTAATGGACGATAATCAATACAAAAACGCTGTTCGCCACCCTTTTTCAATACCATAACGGGACGGAATTGCCACGGACTATCAGACTCTTGGATGATGTCTTTAGCAAGCATCTGCTTAACGTGCTCTTCGACAACGGGCCATTGCGAACGTGGAAGCCGTGATGATTTTTGTCGGATGGGTGTGTGACCGCCAGTATCGATACTATGCTGAACTCCAATAACGTGACCGATATCTTCAGGACTACGTGCGAATACATCACGGTGATTAAATAGCAGTTGCTCAAGCTGTTCCCGTTCTTTATCGGTTAAACAACTAGCCTCATCTCCCACTTTCAATTTAGAGAACAACGACTCTCGTGTCCAAGGAGCGAAATTTTGTTGTAATGGTGGTGAGATTGTAATTTCATCATCTTCTTCGTTTACAACACTTACTGCCTCGACGATACCCAAAACCGTTTTAGCTGCGAGGGTTACCGGCTTTGTGTTTACGTTAAGTACTTGAACGGGAATTTTACCTTTGTTATTAACGGTAACAAGTGACGTTGCGGCTAATAAATTTTTCTTCACCACGCGACTAAATAGACCCGTAACATGACGACCAAACGGTTTGTTCAACACACCACAAATGATTTGACGACTGTGTGCTGGAATTGTTACAATAGATTCGCAACATACATTTGAAATCGACACACCCTTTACAGACGATATATCACAAGCAAGATCCTGACCTGAAACTGATAGTTTCACACCTTCGGGACTTGTATCGATTTTTGCACGGAATTTAGTGAGAATGTCTAGCCCTAGGATGACATCTTCGAAAATCTTATCAGTAACCCAAACTACAACTTCTTGAACGTTTTTAGCAATACGCATAGTAATCTTGACAGATCCATAAAGGTCAAGTGTGTGACCTGTGACACCTTTGGATTGAACGTCACTGGGCATTAGACGCAACGATTTGTTGGATAAAGATGAATAAAACGATTTCGACATCAGCGTAAGCATACTACCAGTATCCACAAGTGCCTTACAGGGGATGTTGTCAACGATGACCTCAATATGAGCACGTTGAAATTTCTGTGGCTCTGATATATTATCAATTATCTCTGTAGAAAAAACTGAATTCGTAACATAGTCCCCAGGTTCAAGATTCATCTTGTCGTAACCAACAGTGACAACATTTACCTGTGGTATAGCTGCAGTAGATGACGTAGCGACTTGAGGTCGAGTTGCGGCATGTTGGTTATCGGCACGTTCTTGGAAACAGTTACGATGAATATGGCCAAGTTGACCACACTTGGTACATCGGACCCGCCTTAAATCCGTTCGACACTGTTTACGGAAATGTCCATCTCGACCACAACGGAAACAGAAGCTGAACTTTGGATGTGCTTTATCGTCTGATGTAGACGACGTTGGATGATTGCCAGAACGATTGTTCGAAAACTTTTGCCGGTTATTTGACTTGCTGAAACGGTTCGATTGCTGATTATTAGGCTTATTTACGAATACTTCAGATGACATTAGTGAAAAATCTGTTTCTTTAATATCCTCAGGAAACTGTTCATCAAACATATGAGCTTGTTTTGCTACCTCCATAAACGTACACTTACGCTTGTTCTCGGTGAAAAAATTCATAAACCATGGCACGAGACGACCCGATATCGGAGCTCGAACATTATAACAAAATATTTCCAATACATAGTCAGCCGTAATGTTACCTTGAGAAGGATGTTGATCTCTATGAATCGTTTCAACTGTCATGAATTTTTCTATAAACAAATTCAGAGCCTCGCCAGTCTTCTGTTGACATTGTACTAACATTCGAATTGTATTTTGATACCGCTTACCCAAAATACCTATAATTGTAGCTTTTAGTGTACCCCACGATTTACGATGTTCATCGAGCAACATACTGTTTACGGATTTCGATGATGCACCCAAATGCGATAGAAGACGATTTGCCATTTCGTCTTCGGTAGCACCAGAGTCTTTCATAATGCGTTCGTACGTATTGTCTAGCCAGTGCCGAATATCGTCCTTTTTAGCATCATAAGGCGGCAGCTGTTCCGAGAGTTTCGTTATTCGCGGAGCTATCGACATTGGAGTTACATATGATGACTGCATTGCCGATATCAAAGACTGGATTTCTTCTTTGTGACGCGCTTCGGAAGCAAGGCGTTCTTGTTGATCTGCCTTATGTTGTCGTTTCATCTCTTCCAGAATCGCAGCCACGTCAGGAGAAACAGACATCTTTTCTGGATTATCGCGTTGCCGATATTGAGAAAAGAACTGCTGCTTACTGTGTTGACTCGAACTTCGTGTTATACGGTTAGTAGAACTATCGTCAGAGTCCGAAGAATCGGGTTTAGTTATTTCTTCCACTGTTACGTAACGGATCGACGACTTGCTATCGACGACTTTGTTGGAGCGTTAAGGAGAAATTAATATATCACGATAAATCACAAAATTGACGGTAATGGTATTAGTAATGCTTGCACGGTAAGTTTGCAATCGATATTGAATTGTTCGCTAGATGTCGGTTGTGTAATGGTTAGCACCGGTGGGACCTCCATGTTTAATGCGTTATTATTTAGCGTAGTTAAATGTTCAGTGGGAAAATCAAACGAACAGCTCATTGGCACTCGTTAATTGATAACGGAATTAGTTGATTAATACAACACAAATAAGAACGTTTACTTCAAGGTTCGTTCACAGGAGCGAACAAATACGGCATAGAACACAAGATTGCGCATCAACATGCGGTGCATTGCTTTAAACCAGGAAAACCAAAAATATCGCACAAAACAAATCCATGTGTATACAAAACTCTCTTATCGTTGTTACAGAGAAAATTCGGCCGATAATGCAATAGTGAACAGCAATCGTTGTCTTGTAGCTCTACTGCCTTATTTACATATTTCACCATATAGAAAACAATGCTTGACCAATAATAACGACAGCGTAGAGACACTTAAGAGTAGTAACAATCACACATGCTATAAACTACAAGCTAGAACAACACCAGATATATTTTTAAAAAAAATATTAATTTTTATGCTTCACTTCTCTTCTTACTACAACAACGTTTTGGGATGTGAGGAATAGAATAACACTAAATAAAAATTGTCTACTTTGGTGTACAAACGAGTGAAACTTGTGAGTTTATGAAATACTACGCGTAATGCAAGAAATATCAGTAGATTGAAGAGATTACTAGTGGATACGGAGACAAACACAAAGTGCGATGTCTATAGTGAGTTAATAGAAGTCAAGAAATAGAGATTTACAGTGATAACACACGAAGGAAAAAGAGATAAAAAAAAGTAAAAAAAAGAGAAAAGAAAGAAAAAGGAAAAAAAAAAAGAAAAAAAAAAAGAAAAGGTCCACTATATACTCCATCACTGTGTGATGACCCCAGGAAAAGCCACAACAAAGGTCCGAATTGTTTACGACGCGTCAGCGAAATTCAACAAGCAGTCAAAGTTTTCTGAACGAATGTGTACACCGCGGACCTATTTTGCTCGACAACCTCTGTGGTTTGATTCTACTGTTTCGACTGCATCAAGTTTCCTTGGTCAGCGACATAGAAAAGGCGTTTCTACAAGTGGGATTGAATGAATCGTCACGAGATGTCACACGTTTTTTGTTGCTACATAATCTGGACAAACCAGTCAACAGTCAACTCTGATAATTTGGTGCATTGTCGATTTTGCCGAGTACCGTTTGGAGTTGTATCCAACCCTTTCTTGTTAGCAGCCACAATACAGGATCACTTAGCTCAGTCGGATCAACCTGTGGCAAAGGCAAATTCAGGGCAACATTTACGTCGACAACGTAGTAACAGACAAATCAAGCAATGAAGAAGCTGTCAAATTCTATCGTGAAGCAAAGGACTTATTTAATGGAGCCAAAATGAACCTGCGTGAATGGTTCATCAACAGCGTAGATGTGCGGCAACAATTTATCCAGAAATACGGTACTGGAGAACAAACTAAGGTTCTGGGGCTGACATGGAACATAGTTGAAGACACACTATCAACTCGTCTAGCTTTGATTTCGAGCGATCAAGTGACAACTAAAAGACACATGCTGAGTCAACTGGCGAAAGTATACGATCCAGGTGGATACCTCGCTCCAGTCATCGTCACCGCAAAAGTTCTCATTCAGAAGCTCTGGAAAGAAAGTTTCAGTTGGGACGCAAAGCTGCCTCCTGACATTATCGCTGAATGGAGGGACTGTTCGACGGAATTAGTGAAAATATCTAAAGTCACGATTCAACGCTTCATGTTTGAGTCACCAACATCAAGCGACGCAAAGTTCAGTCTGCATTGCTTTAGCGACTCGTCAGGTAAAGCATTCGGCGCTTGCATTTATCTGGTTCGACAACAGAACTCATGTGTGGACTCTAAATTAGTATTTGCAAAGTCAAGAGTCACACAACTGAAACAAGTGACAATTCCACGTTTGAAACTTTTCGGCGTGTTAGCAGCAGTGCGCTTCTTGAAATTCGTCTCAACACAGTTACAAATAGAGTTCGTCGAGAAGGTTGTATGGAGCGATTCACAATGCGTGCTTCATTGGATTGCTGGTGAATCAACACAGATGCGCTTCGTTCAAAACCGCTTGAAAGAAATCAAATCACATATGGACGTTTGTTACCGTTTTGTGCCGACAGATGCCAATCCAGCAGATTTACCGTAGAGAGGGTACTCGTGTGAAGAATTTGTCGACAATAAAGGCTGGTGGAACGGCCCAACGTGGCTACCAAATCGACAATTGTGGCCACACGAGTTTGTAATATTGAAGAATGAAACAACTGAAACGTCTGAGGCTGCTGTTTTAGCAGTTTCACACAACACATCAGGGAGAGAAAGTGTCATAAAGCTGAAAGACTTTTCGTCGCTCAATCGTCTGCTACGCGTCACAGCATGGGTGCAGCGATTCATTCGCAATTTGCGGAATTCAAAGATTGGTGAAACAGTGTCGAAAGACTGCCTAACGTCGTCGGAAATCGCATCCGCCCAAAGGTTTTGGGAGCAGTGGGTACATGAAGAACACTTTGAAGAAGTAAAAGCCAGCCTTGCTCAAGGAAAACGGCATCCATTGGCAGTTCAGTTATCCCTCTTCGTCGACAGTAAAGGCTTGCTGCGTTGCCGAACTCGTGTCAAAAAAGCGCATATACCAGAAGACGCCAAAATTCCAATTTTGTTGCCCACACATTGTCATTTCACTTCTTTGATAATCAGTGATGCTCATTCAAAAAAGTACCACGCTGGGGTAACAGAAACTCTGGCAAGCGTACGTCAGCGCAATGCGTCGTTCACAGAGATTTGCGTGCACGAAAAGCACACCTTAAGCTATTGCAAAGACGATATATTTTCGTTATGTTATTGCAGAGTGTAAAGTTTTTATATTTTGGTTCCAACAATAGCGTTTTCCATAAATATTGTTGTTGCAATAACCTTTATTTTAGTGCACCTAACAAAGAAACAATATTGGTGTTGCAACATCAATAGCTTGCTCAATGCCATTGTAGCGTCAATAAAATCTAACATAAATGTAGCGACAATAGTTTTCTCGTAGCATGTTAGCAACATTAGCAGTTGCGGATATATTTAACTGCAATATAATGCTGGCTTCTATTGCATTAACGATAAAAATTTGGTAGCTATTGTAACGACCAATATCAAACTAGAGCAGGCACTAATATCAAACTAGAGGGGACGGCAATATCAAACTGGAGGGGGCACCAGTATCAAACTTGGTGGGCACCACCAATATTAAACTGGGGGTTCCAATATCAACCTGGAGGGGGCACCACTATCAAACCGGAGGGGCACTAATATGAAATTAGAGGGGGACACGAATATCAAACTCGCGGGAGGCAGCAATATCAACCTGGAGGGGGCACCACTATCAAACTGGAGGGGGCACTGATATGAAATTGGAGGGGGACACGAATATCAAACTCGAGGGAGGCAGCAATATTAAACTGGAGGGGCACCAATATCAAACTGGAGGGGGCACTAATATCAAACTGGAGGGAGACACCAACATCAAACTGGAGGGGGTGCAAATATCAAACTGGAGGGGGTACCAATATTAAAATGGAGGGCACCAATAACAAACTGTAGCGGGGCACCAATATTAAACTGGAGGGGCACCAATATCAAACTGGAGGGAGCACCAATATCAAACTGGAGGGGCACAATATAGACGCTACAATGGCATTGAGCAAGCTATTGATGTTGCAACAACGATATAGTTTCTTTGTTAGGTGCACTAAAAGCAAACGTTATTGCAACAACAATATTTATGGGCAACGCTATTGTTGGAACCAAAATAGAAAAGCTTTACACTGTGCAATAACATAACGAAAATATGTTGTCTTAGCAATAGCCTACGGTGTGCTCTTCGTGCACGCAGATTTCTGTGAACGACGCATTATTGGATAATTCATGGCCACAGTCAAGATAAAGCAACGTTGGTAAAGTGTCGTTTGTGCAGACTGCTGAAAGGCGGTCCCTTCCGATATCCAAAAATGCCGCAACTGCCCGAGTTTCGTGTAACAGCCAATCAACCGTTCAGTTGCACTGGTATCAATTACATGGGACCACTCTTCATTAAGACATCGAGTCGTTAGAAAGAAAAGGTGTGGATCTGCCTGTTCACCTGCGCTGCTGTTCGTGCGGTTCATCTTGAAGTAGTGACAGACTTGTCGGTGTGTCAGTTTTTGATGTGCCTACGTCGGTTTGTGGCTAGATTTGGTCAGCCAACCATCATCGTCTCTGACAACGGCCGCCAATTCAGAGCAGCCGAACGAATTTCAGACAAGTGACGAAATCGAACGAAGTTCAAGATTTGGCCGCATCACAAAGTAACACGTGGAAGTTAACCACCGAAATGTCGTCGTGGATGGGTGGCTTCTACGAGCAAATGGTTGGAACAGTAAAGCGGTGCCTCAAATCGTCACTGGATCTTCAGTGATGGAGCTTCAGACTGTTGTGGCTGAAGTCTGTTCAGGTGTAAACAGTCGCCATTTGACAAGCAGCAACGGATCTGCAATTGACCATGCGCCAATAAATAACGCCAGCAGACTTCATTGGGGGTCCCGGTTTTGGGGTGTCTTCGCTCATCGATATTGGCAGCAACATACCGAGGCAACAAGCCACACGCGAATCGCTGTCGACAACGTTGAAGCGGCAGCAATCAATCATGAATTCATTTTGGTTAACGTGACGAAGTCAATATCTGCTGTCATTGCGCAACAATTTCTGGTTTAAAGATCGCAATCACAGTCCCTTCAGTCCGCGAGTGGGATCAGTAGTAGTAGTGAAAGATAATTTACCCAGATCTCAATGGCGTCTCGGAAAAATAGTGGCGCTTCAGCCAAGTAGAGAAGGGTAAAATACGAACTGTTGATGTTCAAATGGCAAACCGCCGCATACTGAAGCGTCCTGTGTGTTTGCTATATCCGGTTGAAGTACCGGAACAGGCGGAAGTTCATCCACCCACAGCGGAACAGCCGAATATTGCGGGTTCTGGCCTTGATGCTAAAGCTGAGCAAAGCAGTAGTGACCAACAATCAGAGGCTTCAGTAGAGTACTAGATCGGACATTGCATAAAAGACTCTGGACGTGTTTATCAAATCATCTAATCATCATTTGTAAACGTTATTCCAATTTGTTTGTATGTTTCAGATCACCTAAAGGTCCAATCATGCCACAGTTTCACTTCATCGCCGCCCGGTCACCTCTCTCACAGCACTACTGTTTTCAGTCGTTACAAATCGGGTCTGCAAGTGTCACGTCAATTGAGATGGAGTTTTGGCACTTGATACTACTGCAGCACGATTAACAACAGTTTGATCAAGAATTACTGAACAACAACGTCTACATCACAAGTCCATCAGAAATTGCTCGCTTCATCGCCAACAAGGGGTTCAAACTGAGACTGGGTTTTCCACTCTGGCGACGTTCACCTCGACATTATGGTTCAACTGCTCAAACACAACAGCAATATGTTCAGGGCGATTTTTCTTGAAACAGTTGTTGCAATTGACGATATAGAGTCGACAACTTTTGCGAACTGTCAAGCAAGGCCAGAGTATGTTTGCTCTTGTGGGCTACGGATCGGTCCGGCGTCGGAAAGAACCGAGTTCCCTGGTTTAAATCTCTACGGGGATGCATTGACGCAGCTTTTGCGCATGCACGTGGCAAAAATGAGGGTCGCTCGGTTCAGGGTATAGCATTTAGAAAGGGAGTATGTTGGTTTCGCAACGGGGTATTGTTGAACTGTTCTGATTTTGTCGGACAGCTAATGTCGACAAGTAGAATCTGTAGATGGAGGGACAGTCGTTTCACGCTCGGGAGGATGGTTTGCCGATTTGGCGCGAGAAATAGAATTTAGTGGGATAAATTTGAGGGAATATGCAATAGTCATAGTTCAGGTGGGATAAATGATGCACAAGGGTCGGAAAGGGCATGGACAAGATCGTAGAGACGTTTAGTGCCTGTTTTGTTGGACGTTATTAACCGATTTCCGGACACAAAAGTACTCGTCAGTTGTGCTCTCCCTCATCCGGCAGTACCAAGGGGCCAGGTGCTTTCAAATTGGGTCGAGCGTCAGCTATCAGAAACCCCAGTCAGATGTTTACATTGGTTTTGTCGCACCGGCCTACATTTGGGGACAGTTCACATATTCGAGGACAGACTTTTTGATTCGGAAGACCGGAATCAGTTTCATATCAGCCACGCCGGGTTTCGGGTAACGTGGAAAGAATGGGCGAAGATCATTACGAAGTTGCAATTTGTGCAATATCGGCTATCGTCGGAGCGTTATTCGTTTAAGCGGGATCGTGAAGGGAACATTTTGGGGTAAAGGCGATGAATCTTTGGTCGGGAGTGTCGGCAAAGAGAAGATAGCTACTCGATTTTGTCGATAGTTTGCATAATACGACGTTGTAGTTTTGGTTGATGAAAATTTTGGTTTAAAATTTCTTTACTTTTATATGAACAGTACGTAACGCGAGGAATGGCATTCGCTAAAAGGAACAGTTCTGTTGAGCAAGTTAAGTGGAATCGAATAAGTTGCTACTAACTGATTCTGGAGATACAGTTTTGACGATAATCTTCACTCCGTATAGAAGTTTGAGGTCGACTACGAGCTTATGGTTCAATTAGTTTACACCAACTAAAACGCAAGCAGTGTTGTCGATGTGATGAAGTTTTACTCGATAAAACAAAAATCTTAAAAGCTTCGGTTGTTTTTGCCATTATCCGCATTCCAGTGCACGAAATCAAATACATCGTGAGTGCTACCCACAACGGCCGTAGCTTAAAGCTTATCCACCGCGGTCGTTGCTTTAGCTGCTGTGTTCATAGGTTACCCACCGCGATCGCAGCTTAATCAGCGTCGTGGTAGCTTGCCCACTGCGGAGGTAGCTTACCCATCGCGGTCGTAGTTTTACCCACTGCGGTGGTAGCTTACCCACCGCGGTAGTAGCTTAGCAACCGCATGACGTAGCTTACCCACGAAACGATTCCATTTCTACAAAAACAATGGCACACGCGAGCTTCGCTGTGATACACGTGTGCAAGCGAGCAGTGTCAAACAACGGACTTGTCGTAGATGATTGACTGTCTAGAATCCTAGAAACTGACGCAAAACCGTCTGTAGCGCTGTTATTTCTCCGTGTGAAACCAAGACTGTGTTTGTAGTCGTTGGATCTGCCTCGACAGTGCCATCTACGGTCAATGATGTATCTGTTTTGAAACCAGGGTCCGAACTGTCAAATTTTGTAAGACGCGAACTCAAATGGTGTCCGCCGTTTTTGCAGTAAACACACATTCGGAGAGACGGACAATCTTTTATGAGGTGATTACTTTGACTTCGTAGGATGTTCTATGCCATCACTTCATCGTACATGGTTAAAGTCTGAGGCCGGAGATACGTCCTAACTACGGGTGCAGAAAGCCTCCGCTCTCTCTGGTGGGCTCAGCCTGTTGGCATTGCTAGATCGTCAGAGAGACAAGGTTTCGAAATTTTTAAGTCCAATATTTTTCTAACTTTTATCAATTTATCATCGGTTTCCGCCCACTTTCGCTTAGTATTTGTCAACATTTTCCAATTTTGCCAATATAAAAGCCCATTTTTGCTAAAATTGGAAAATTTGGGTAGGGGTGGAATTCAAAACCACGATATCCCAGCAATGTGTCCGCAAGCAATGCTTTATGGACTAATTACCCACTGATCGACTTCATAGCAGTTATAAAGCTGATATATTTCTCATTGGATAAATGTTAGAGGTTAATCTCCGATAACTTAAATTTATAATTGATATAAATTGTCAAAATTCCAGAATTTTAGATTTTCTTGAAAAATTTGAATTAAAACCTGACTTAGCTAGTGTCTAACTTTGCGTTCCTTTGTTTAAATTTGCCATAATTTAATGGTGGTTATCAGTGTTGGGGAATTAGTAGGTTCCATGGGTCCCGGGGTTAAAATCTCAATTTTTAATATTTTTTTCACTAAATATCTTTATATACCGCTCCCTGGTTTTTCAAAATCTTAAATTTCGAATAATTGTTTTCCTACCTTATTTGCATAAAAGTCAATTGTTTTTCTTATTAGCTATGTCTAAGTTAAGCTTAATTTTCTTTTAGTTTCCGTCTGGGTTAAGATCTGAAAGAGTTCGCCGACTGATCTGGAAGAGCTTCGCGAATATTTCAATATGTTTTGTTGTTTTCTTTATCTAGTTACTTAGCTAATCATATGGTTTTCGATTTGTGTTCATAATAGTTTTATGCTGTTGGTAGTTAGCTTACATGTGTTGAAGGAGAGTATCTATACGTCGCCAGCTGATTATAGTGCTGAAGTTGTGCAACTGGAAAGGCGCTTATACTCGGACCTTAGCTCAGTGGACAAGTGATTCTAAGGTCCGGAAACGCCTATACTCGGGTTTCCTTTTTGATTTCTCAAAAGCAGTTGTTTTATTGGTTAGCGCAAAGGATGCGTGGCCTATGACTCGATTTCATGTGCTAGAGTGGAGAAAGGCCTAGCTTAAGAGAAGAGTAGTGAGTGGCTACACAAATAAGTACACCTATTCCTATAACTATTTTATTTAGTAATATTATCTTTCCTTATAAAATAGTAGAAGTGGCCATAAGTCTAATAGGGGCGGTAGTTAGTAGAACGTATTAGGTTTAGTAATACTTTAAACATTTCGGCCCTCTTGTGTCGAGTGAGTTGCAACCAGGGCGAGAGCACAGATGGGTCTCGAAAATATTAGTAGTGCAACTGCGTCTTCTGGCATCCGTCCGGGATCGTCGACGTAGGAGCATTATTCTTGAGCAGACCGGGTGAGTAAGGGGACTGGTTTGGACGACCAAAAACTTGAGCATCTTACCTAAATGCCAGCATCGTCATCCGTCCGGGGGCATACGCTGAGCAAACATCGACTGCATAGTAGTCGACCGCTAATGTACAGGTTTAACAACGTGGTCTGGCTTTCGTCCGGGGTCGGCCTGTGTAATATAACTGGAACTATTAGCGTAACTCTAAGGCTTAGGTTGAGGTAATTACACAATCGCATGGTGCATTTTCCGTCCGGGAGTGTGTTATGTTAAAATCATAACAAAGTAACAGATGAAATAAACCCTAATCACTATCGCTCAAGTGTAACCCTTGAACAATAGTGTTGATAACTTAAGGATAAGGAGTAGGTCAAGTATTCGGTAGCTTTAAGTTAACCCAAGAACTAAAGTACTACATAGGGAACGTCGAGGACATCGAGATCAGTGGCCGAAGTGCATAGTGAAAGTGAAACATCATACTGCAAATCGAGTATCAGACTGTCGTAGTAGGAGTCAGACTGTGCAAGGAAACCGGTGAAGTACTAGCGGGAGCTGAAATTAATCTGGTACTAAAGAAAGTGCCGCCGTTTTGGTTACGAGAGCTCGATAAGGCGTTATTGAAAAACTATTGCGAAGCTTGTGCGAGCAAAAATACGGTACCATAGAATAGTGCCGAGACTTGTTGAACGGGTACTGAGAAAAGTACGTTATTCTACTACGTTTGCCCGGAAGTGCCACAAGTAATCTACGGGCTTAGTAACAGTATATATTCTAATATTTCATCGTGCGTTGCAATAAACCTTCTATATCCGTGTTTGTTGCCACAATATCTGGAACTCGAGCACGCAGAGCCGAGCAAGATTACGCTGCGACTGAAAATATAAGGCACTAGTACAACTCACGAAAAGAAAGACGTCCTCCATACCAAGGGTCCAACCGGCATTCTGCTGGCCACACCTCGAACCGCACAATCCTTCGGTGACGAATCCCGCCTTCTTAGTAATTCCGATAGCCGACATAAGGAAAAATCCCCATCCAACCCCTACCCACAACAAAACAACATAAAATAACAGTCAGGTGTCCACTAGGCTAAAGGGTAGAATCCCAGTCCAAACTATCCCTAAAACCCAAAAAATCCTTAAAAATCGGGGCTTCTCTGTATTTCATTTCATTATACCCTTCTCTCCCTTCTACGTGCTTTTTCTTTCTCTTTCTTTGTTTTCGTTTTGTTTCTTTCTTCCCAGCTAATTTGCATAATTAGCATTAATTCGCGCTAATAGCTAAGATATAATAATAATGGAAACATTTATATAGCGTCCTTTTCGCCAAAGCGTTGCAAAGGCGCTGACACAAAATATTACAGGAAACACAGGCTTTACATACGTACAGGTAGACAAAACATAACTGAAAGATTATACACGTAAACAGACACTGATAACATTGGGAAAAATAATACAGATTATTATTATTTTTTGAATATACAATTTTATACAAAGCACAGAACAAACAGTCAAGTCCTAGGGAATAAGTGCGTTTTAAGCCTACATTTGAAGGCTTCTAGTGATAGTTCAGAGTCCCGCAATATTCGTGGCAGTTTATTCCATAATGATGGGGCCAGAAAAGAGAAAACATTTGTTCGTTTACCATGTGTTCTGAGGATGCGTTCATTAATTAGACGAGGTGTTGCTGCAGATTGTAGCATCTCTGCTAGGTATTTTGGCTCATTTGAAGTTAATACACTGTGCATTATAACCAATGCTTTAAAATTCGTTCGTGAAGGGGAAGCCAATGTAGGCGTTTCAGTATTGGGGTAATTGGATCCCATTTCCTAGAGCATGCTATAATTCTTTCCGCTGTGTGTAGAATTCGTTGAAGAGGTTGTATAACACAGGCTATTAGGTCTAAGTAGAGTGCATTGCAGTAGCCTACTCTACTCATGACGAAGGCGCGCATTATGCTCTGAGCTGTTTGGTCATTTAGTCGGCGGCGTATGCGATTTATGGAGCGGAGTTGCCACATGCATGAGGCTAATAACTGTCGAATATGCGGTACCATGTTGAGTTTGGTGTGTAAGGTTACTCCCAGTATTTTAACAGCACCGATAGGTTCATTGTAGTTGATCCTATTAGTGTGGGTGGTCCGTTGAAGTCGCCAGAGCTAAAATGGATTAGCTGCTTCTTTGAATCATTTAATATGAAGTTGCTGGCGCAGAACCAGCCCTTCAGTCGACATAGGATTTGTTGAAGGGATGTAGAGATGGTGGCAGTGTCGCTCGGACTGAAATGTCGGCAGATTTGAATATCGTCTGCATAGTTGTATACTTGGTATCCAGAATCTCTTATTAGAGCAATGATGGGGGCAATGCAAATGTTAAATAAAACTGGGCCGAGAACGCTGCCCTGGGGAACTCCAGTTTTCAGGCGTACTGTTTTTGACAGGAGTGTGCCAATTTGTACACGTTGCTGACTGCCAGTTAAGTAAGATTCAAACTACTTCACTGCATGAGGAGAGAGACCTGCCATTGAGAGGTTTTGCAGGATTGTGTTGTGTTCGATAGTATCGAATGCTGCGGACAGGTATAGACTGACTAGTGCAGGTACTTCACGCCTTGCAAACGCAGTTTTGATATCGTTTGTTATTTTGATCAGGGCCATTTCAGTTGAGTACATCTTTCGGTACCCGACTGTTGAGCAAGAAGGTAGTTCGAAGCCGATAAAAAAGAGTTAAGCTGACCAAGTGCTGTACGTTCAATCAGCTTGGAGATGTAGGATATGTTGGAGACGGGTGGATAGTTGCTGTAGTCAGTTGGATAGGCAGTTTGTTTATTCTGGTGAGGGTGAACGATAGACGTCTTTTCTGTGGTTGGAAATGTTGCAGACTGCAGCGAACCATTGATTAGTTCTGCTATGGGTTATGCCAAAATGTCAGAAAACTGTTTGATAATTGTAAGCGGTAGTGTGTCAAGCGCACAACATTTGTTGTTATTTAAATGTATTAATTTGGTGACTGTATCAATGGTGACCGGGGTGAAGGAAAACCCCGCGCTGATGTGGTGACCCTGGTTTGCCGTTGGGTGACAATTGATTATTGTTTGTGTGAGGCGTGTTCGTAGCAGTCGAATTTTTTCATGGAAAAATTCTGCAATATCGTCAGCTTCATTTCGCGTAAGTTAGCTTTGGCGGTTTTACAGAGCATGTGGATGATGACAGTCCATTTGGAGTTGTTAGAGGCTTGATCGATTCTGGACTTCCAGAAAGCGTCAAGTTTCCGTTGACAGAGCTGTCGAAAGTGCTGTTTTGCTTATTGTAGATTATTTTCGCGTTGTCAGTTTGTTTTCGGTTAGTAGTCGGTATGTAGTTAGCTCTCTATTATTTTTGTTTTCAGTCTTAGTTATGCGACCATCGAGGTGACGGCACTCAGAGAGTCGGTTTTAGCTTATCCTAGTTCCGGGTAGCATATTTGTTAGCACAGAGAAGTGCGCTGAGGATTGTTGTTGTTCTAGCTTCGGATATTACGCATATGAAGAATTATGTGCATCGACTAATAATATTGTTGTTTCTAATTAATTTAGTCTATAGGGTACTTAGCTAATCAGTCTGGTTCGAATTTTGGTTTTCTGATTTCTGGTTTCATGAGTTTAAAGTCACAATAGTGTGCTCCTCGACTTAATTTTTATTTTAATTCCGAGAACTTTGGCGTGAAGAACTACGCGCGGTAGAGAAATTGATACAAATATTAGAGTGGAGTTAATAACTTTGTGTTTTTTTCTTGACTAAAGGATTAATCTAAAATGGCTCAGACTTCACAAATAGATACCTTAAAACGTAATTAACCATAACTTTAGTAATATTGCAGTTCCCAAATAAAATATTGCTAAATAAAGTGGTAGTCTTATCGTTTTAGCTGAATATTAGTATTAAGAATTTCGGCACTAAAGTCGAGTGAGAAAAATACCCGGGAGAGCAGATTAGGTGGTTCATTGAGCAGTAGCATCACTTGTTAGGTGCGGCAGCCATCGGGAGCTGCCTGACAAGGGGTGTTATTCTTGAGAAGACCGGGTGAATAAGGGGCTTAGAACAATTGCCTAATCTAGTCGTTTCATTGCCAATTACCAACACGATCAGCCTTCCGGGGATGGAGACTTTTGAGAAAATAACTGGTTAGTAGCTCGCCAGTACTACACAGTTCTTATAGTAGCATTGTTCGTCAGCCTTCCAGGAACAGCTGTAATATAACGGCTTATATTAGTGTGAATATAAGGAATTAGATTCAGGTATTTAATTAAATCTGCAGTTGGTCAGCCGTCCGGGGGTCAATTGTATGAACTCCAAAAAGCTGTAATGAAATATCAGCTAACTCAACTTCTAACCACTATTCTGTTATTTAACGCCCGTGCGTAGCTGTCCGGGGGCTGTGGATTAATAATTAAGTCGGTATTTAGCGTAATTCTAAGAACCTAGGTTGAGGTAATCAGATACACATTTGTCAGCGGTCCGGGGCGAATGGTGCAAACGTCAAAAGAGGACTAATAGAATTAGCGATCCCTAAACCTGAAATAATAGCAAATAGATGAATTAGAGCCAAAAGAGTTGGTGTGTTGAGTGGCTTAAACGCTATCGAGGTGCAAAAATTACCGGTGACAAGTGTAGCCTAATCAATAGCGGTGCTAAAGAACTGTGCCTTGTTTGTATCTCAACGTTTAAATAAACATTTCATCGGCGGCTTTTGATGCTCACTTACCTAAAATCAGAGTGAATCGAGCTAATTTACGTCGCCTCGCGCTAAGCCGAATTAGATCGTGGTTAAAAAATAGGCAACGCAAAAGAAAACGACCATTTATTCTTCGTCGGCATACTACTGGCCACAGCTCGAACGCTACGATCTTCGGTGACGAATCCCGTCCAAGTTTAATAATCGATAGCCGTCATAAAAATTCCCTAGTCCACCCCTACCCCAATCAAAAACTAAAAATATAACACTTTTTGTTGTTTTTTATGAAATGATGGGGTAGGGTTGGTGGGTTATTTTTATTATGACGGCTATCGGATATTTAAAGGGTACGGGGTTCGTCACCGAAGATTGCCGAGGTGTGGCCAGTACTATGCCGGTGGGACGATGCGGATGGCGCGCATCCTTTTTTCGTGATCAGTATTTGTGCCCTATATTTCGCGTTGCGGTGCGGCTATATCCGAAGCATTCGCGGTTTAGATAGATATGCACCAGGGAGTAACCGGAATTCCGGTTCCGGTTCCGGCGAAAATCGTGTTCCGGTTCCGGCAAAGAGCAAAAACCATACCGGAACCGGAATTCCGGTTTAAAAATTTTGTTTGAAATTTTCCACGTTTTTTCTTCATCGTGTAATCCAAACATATGTAACATATATTATACAATGATCAAGCTCCAATACAACCAAGCAAAAGAAAAGATTAACTAACCAATTTGCCGTGTGAAACGTAAGTAAGGCACATAATTAGAGCAGGAATTTTTCATAACCTGCAGGAGTTTGTTAAATCAAAGCCAGGTCGATGCTTGTAGCATCTATTTTACACATCCAGAAGTCTGTGGGATACGTTTGAATTAAACCGGTCCAACTCGGTAACAGAGCATGGCTTACGCAGAAGTACTTAGGGTAAGTTTCCTACAGAAGAACATGTAACAAACGTATGTGTATTAAAGGGAGGCGACTGGAGACAGAGCGAAAGTATGTATTCTACGGTCCAAGCCTTGTAAGCACATTCGATTTGACGCAGTATACGCAATAGTGTATAGTGAAAGACATTTTTTGCTCTGAATGTCCAAAAACCGACATATTTGATCGATAAATAAACATTATTAGCTTCCTCAGTCTCTTTAAAGTTTCAGAAAGGCAATAATACCATCGCAATACATTAAGTTTAATGTAAAAGTTATTTTTAATGCATTTTAAATCTACTATATCTTCATTTCTTCCATCATCTGTTTTACTATATATAAATTTCGAAGACCAGGTTCCGGTTCCGGATCCGGTTTAAAATGGACGGTTCCGGTTGCTGGTTCCGGTTCCGGTAAATTTCTGTTCCGGTTATTCCCTGATATGCACCACACGCGTAGCGAACAATGTTTATTATAACAAAATAAAATATTAAGGCACGTTGCTGAAGCACTTGCTACCCGTGAAACACGGTACGATTCTTTAGTACTGTCGAGGGTCTAGTAGGCTACCTGGGTCCTGAAATTCCCAAAGTTCAATTTTTATTTTATGTTCACACCTCGGTCGCAGCTTACCCACCACGGTCGCAGCTTACCCACCACGGTCGCAGCTCAGGCCCACACAAGTTTGTCTTCTAATAAATAGGTCAAAGTCTTCTGTTTCGCGCGAACGTAGAAAGGTGTCGTTTTCGGCGTTCCAATGTTGTTGGTCGACAAACGTTGGCTTTTTTTGTGCTCGACTGAAGTTTCTTGCCTTCTCTTTAGTCACGCCTTGTTGTGTTGACATAAAAAGTGTGCCATGTTTAGGAACATTATTATCAAGGTTCATTCTAGTCAGTGTGTAGAGGTTGCATAATGCTTGAAAAGTTGGCAAACTTCATCTGATATGCATCATGCAGTGATCGGTAATAGTTGCGTTTGTAATTTCGATACTATAAACTAAGTCTTAAAACACGAATAGATGTAAATAATATAAATATATAATTATTGGGTAAAACACTATTTGTGCTTAGGAGAAAGAAAATGTGTTAAAGAAATATTTTTTCACATCTACTCGAAATTGTTGTATTTCGATTTGGTCTAAATTTTGACTAATGAGTTACGATATGGCTCATGGCTCACACACTAGTACCTTAACTGGTAAGCTCATGTAAAATATTCAGGCAACAATGGCTACGCCCAGTGTGGTTCGGGACGGTAAGGTATAACAGTGATACGGCTGTCAAGACTCGCCCTCATGCCTCCATCTGGCTGCGTATTTAGATAACAATGTTGTAACGCACCGCATTGAAGAGACTCTGACGACTTTATTTACTTGTTTGTTAAGCGTAGTTCCGTCAAGCTGCAGCTGAGGGTCTGTGCAACGATTTTATTAAAATAGCTTGTAAAATATCGAAATTTTAACTCTACTTCACGAATTACGTACATGCTCATAGGGGTAAGGGGGTGCCTCTCGCTACAGCTCGGACTTCCCCCTGCTAGCATTCGAATAATCCGCCGACAGGTCAATTAATCGCCCCTGGAGGGAGTATATTTCACAAATGTACTTCAAAATAGTAAAGTGAATTGACAAAAACGGATCAAACGATTATACGTAACTGAGCCAAATTAGTACAAGCGCCTCAAAATACCATCCTGTAACAACAAAAGTCATGCCAGAAAATTATGTTTTAAGTAGTTTGTTACAAAGAAATGTGACCCATCATGCATGCTGCAGCAGGAGTTCGGTGGGTTACCCTCTGAGGCATCGATCCCCCATGAGGGTACTACCTTACCCCCTGGTGCGCCGCACCTTATCACCTACCCAACATCCTGCCAGACTCGCTGAAAATTTTAGCAACAATGGGTCCTTGGCGGAGGGTAGGTCATCAACATTTTTAGCACCTACATGGAGGACTTTCCCCAATTCCTCTACCTCACCTAAGGTGACATCTCTCCGTCGAATCCGGCTACCCCTCTCCATGAGTACCTCGGAGTGTCAGCATGTATAACCTAAGTAAGTATATATTAAAGTGATGCATGCTAGTAACAAAATAATTTTGGTTAGGTCCTAAAATTTCATTTTAGTTGTTTATTTTGTCACACGAACGCTGCTCGCAGTGACACAACCAAAGGGTACGCGTGCTGCAAAAATTTACTGTAGTACTTATTTCTTACATGCAAAAAACCAAACCTAAGCGTCATATTAGCGTTCTCGCGTGGTAGTTTAACAGCTGATCGCCAAGACTTGTACAACGGTTTACACGCAATGCTAAACTATCCTGAACAAAATTATCAATATCACAAGAGTTGCAATGAAATTTCAGGAATTATTTGGGATAATAGAAATTTGTCATATACGTGTTAGCTTAAGAAATTAATTTTGATAGTGCAAGAGTAAGCTTAATAGATGAGCCCATCACCAACCATCCAATTCACAGGAACAACTGGAACGCGGACAAGTTGGAAATCCAGTTGCGGTTGAAGTTTTCGAATTTTTACGGTTTTCAGAAACCGCGAATTTCGATAAATAAAATGCTCGAATTGATGGTTTAAGGTTGGACCGAATAAAAAATTATTGTTAGGTTAATTTTACAGCGAACTCTACATTGTAATCGAGAAATCATTGAATTTTAGTGGTCAATGATAACACTTCCTTTGCGAAACTGTTGAACTTAATATATCTCCGAATTCACGCGTAAACAAAATGTATTTCCGGCAAGTGAACGTGCGATGTTGAGAGAGGCCTATCGGCTGTGACCCCAAGGAACCAACGCTCGATTTACGCGAAGAACGAACTACAGATTTGCGTTTGAAGATTGCGCCGGCTTAGTCGAAGACAATGTTCGGGTGCAAGTCTTGTTTAAAGTATCGGCTCGGAAAAGTGAAACCTTTCCTTTCTAAATGATCAACCCTTTCACCCATGCAGTTGCATTCCATAACTATCAATTTTCCTAGCCCTACAAATCACTGCTTCATCAAGCGTTTCCAGTTTCTTAGTTATTACTTTTTGGCTTATGTAAATTATCTTGTTTTGCTGAACTGAACACTAATAATTAGTTTGACCTCTGAACGGTTTTTGATTTCACCGCTTACAACACCTCGTTTCATAAAACAGAACTAGATTTTGTTTTCCGTTTGTAGTTTTTGTTAGTAGTCGCTGTGAGCCACGGGGCGCAAATGTTTTTTCAATACGAAAGGGACCTGTTAGTTGCATACATTTTATTTGATATCGATTATTTAAGCTTTTATTTTCCTTAGTAAAAATTTAAGTGATGACTTGTGCCGTTTGACTTATTGTGACACGACACCACTTCATTCAGCCGGAACATTGGGTTTTGTACGCGTCATGTTTCAATGAAATGACTCATTATTACACTTTTAACTGTGTAATACTATAGTTCATCATCCTGAAGTTTCCGTAGAACCTTCCGGACCCTGTCCAAACAAAAAATTTATATCAAGTTTCCCACCTTACCAAAACGCATTCGTTCGGAATGAACGAGAAGTGACATTATGATCTTCCATAATAAGGTTCGAGATCCCAGGGGAGTAGCCGAGACTTTGGGGAGAAGCAGTGGTGGGTATGAGTCCACCAGACGGGTCGAGCCAGCTGTTAGAGGGGTCGGCACTTGGCGCGCCATAGGGGTTTGACGCCTCAGGTATGGTGATAGCCTATGAGTACGTACGGCATGTGTAATTATGGCATCGGAGACCTCGCCTGAGATCGGACCTCTCTCAAAATAAATTCTTGGCGCGGCCACAGCTATGATTGACGCACCAGCAGTTCACAACTCTAAAAACGATCGTCTCTACTGGCAAGCATGAAACCTGATTATTCGATCACTTACGATGCTAAAATTTCCTGGCGATGTCCCTATGCCAACGATAGTGGCAGTTTGTGTTTACACAATGACTACAGCTGAAACTGAAATCGAATAGCCTTCCAACATGTGCTCTCTGTCTATTATGTGGTTTTAGACAACAATGCCGTCGTGCAGTAATGTCTCTGATATATACATTGTATTTTACTGGCTTTTCTGTGCGCCGACAAATTTTTGAGCCAACATAATGTGAAAAACTACCAGTTATTGTGTTTTCGCAGATTCCAGTGGCTCAAAATATTGCACCTGGACAGCTATTGTTAAATTAAAATTATATGTAATATAAGCACTTTAGATATATATAATGTGCATTCTATATATACATATACGAGCACTTGTATATTTATATACATATGTAAGTATCAGTGATAGCTTTGAGTCCTGATCGGGTGGCACTTACTTCTGCTTAGACAAGCAAATTTAAAATATTTTTCCCATTTTTTGTTTTTACGTTACCAGTGGAATGCATAATCTTAAATCTGGGCTGAACCACAGTCACGTTCTGAGATGAGTGGTTCCACAGTCCATTCGATGCGATGGAAATTTGGTGCTTTGAAATTTTGCCATGATTCGTTAACCCATGAACAGATAGAACCGTCTTTGACTCGTTATAGCGATTCGATCTGTTCTAAAATTATCATTCACGTCATTTTATCTACCATAGGCATCGAAGGTCCGTTGGCTTGTGGAGTAAACGGTCTGCTGACGGGAGGGGTAGAGCAGCCCTCCTCCGGGACATGTTTTGTTTTTGCAAATTTTAACGCGATTTTTCCAACTTAACCCCAATTTCTGCTAATACATTCCACTCACCTTCAGAGGGATGCGGAACCTTCAATGACGGGTCGTAAATACATATGTGTTCAAGACGGTAGTCCGACACATAGGGTAAACCCTAGACCTTCTATTGACACCCATAGAATACTGTATGCTGTTGCAGTTATGAACAGAGCATAAAGTGGACCCATTCATGCAGTTACGTGTTGCTAATTTCCAATAACTGGGAGCAATGTATTGTTACGAACGAATTCTGGTTGATGTTTAGTTCTTTGAGATTCTTGCCTTGCTTCATATTAAACATTCCTCAATACAGCAATCGAATTTGGAGGGTTCTGATATGTGTTTCTCGATCCTTCCATAATCCTTGCTCACCTATTGTAGGCTTCAGAAGCCTATTTATTCTCCATAAGCCAAAGCCAATCTCTGTTGTTTATATATATAATTCAGTGTATGTTATGTTTCACTGTTTAGTTTTAGATATAGCTGGACCCATTTATTCTTTGCAATTACCGACAAATATATTGGGAACAATGATTGTACGAGCAAAAGGCCCGTGTCATTGCTTCTACCCGTCTGCCAGTCGATGATGTTTTGTGCTTTGGAGTGTTTTGACACAAATGCCATTAGCTCTAAAATGTTTGCTTTCTTATTTTGTTTTTTATGTTGTCGTTTATATTTAGTATTTATGCTATTTGTCAGAACATTTGATGAAAGACATTAAGGAAACTGGACAGTTAACTCCTGGACGATAAAAATGGCGGCGCGAACTCCCGGGACCGCCAATCCAAACATGTAGACCATGTAGACATATATCTACATAGATTTCGAAGAAATATTATTTTATGAAATGCATTTTCAAATTGGTTGGCCAGGGACTTGGACTGACATTTTGCCCGAACACTGCGTGAATCATGCGTTAATCGCAGGTTAGTAAATTTGGAAAGGTTACGGCGGTACCTTTTAAATATAATTCATTTGGAGGCCTAATTTCTTTAGATCGCCGCCGATATACGTATAATATACTTATTTAATGGCATCTTTACCACTCGCTATTCATATACGCGTGAGAGGCTTAGGTCATCATTTTAGAACACAACTTAGCTACATACCATTATCAAATTTCAATATTTTTAAAAAATATTCCATTATAGTAGTATATACATTTTGTGAATTTCAGAGATAAACTGGTTTTATTTCGTTTTAATAATTAAGCATGAACTATACTTGCTTTTTCCATGAATCGCGAGGTCAAATATTATAATGTATCGATTGCTAACTTAAGAAGCCATTTCTGCAATAGAACCTCTGAGTAGAACGATCGAGTTAAAAAATGGTACTTCAATCGCTCACAAACCAACAGCAGCAACAACAGCAGCATCAACATTTGCCGACCGCCTCAATAGCAACAGCTCCAGTGCAAATCACACAGCCAGCCGCGACTAATTGTTTGCCCAAACGACGATTTTCGCCAGATCCTTCTATTTATCGAAGAGGTGAGCCCCAATATTTATCTGGCAACCCGGATTTAACTAGTGCTGATATGCAAAATCTCTCCAGATTTTCCAATGACCACTGTAGTTCTACGATTATTTAACCAATAAACGGTAGACAATATGTTTGGAATATCGCAGCTTATAGCTGCTGACATGTCGGCCTGGATAGCTCAGTCGGTGGAGCACCCTCATGTGGATCCAAATACACGAGGTTGTGGGTTCGAGGCCCGCCCAACTATTTTGCGGCTGTTTCTAACATTCTTTCGTCTTCAAGCCCCCATTTGTAGGCACGAATGAAACATATGTCATTTAATAGTTGGAAAGTGAAAAGCATTCCCTCCTGCTATTAGAGCGCTAACAGGAACTCGGTGTTAAGTCTGATAGCTTACCATGATTCCATTTCTTCACATGTCAAAAAAGTTTGAACACATATTCTTAATTGGAACATACTTGACTTCGCTTGGCGTTTTTATTGGAAGAGTTATAAATCAACCTTAAACTAAAACAGGAATTTCTCTGAAACCCGCTGGACGCTTAATATAGAAGTTTAATCTTCACATTATTTATTGCTTTCCTATAGATAGTGGATTAGAGCATTACCCAAGTCCCGCGTGCAAAATAGATGCCGAAACAATAGTTTCAGGATTTGCAAATTAAGCAGGGATTTCTCGCGTCTTCAAAGCAATTTTTATTCTGACATTACACAAATGGTTTTTAAACGGAGTATGACAAGCAGGATATTCTTGCTAGACTTTTATTTTTTCTCTAACTCAGTTGACCGTGAAATTTTCTGGTCTCGTAGTATGTCCAAAGTTGAAAAAGAAACTAAGACAACATTGAATGGAATTAAAGAATTTTGAAGAATTTGAAAACAATTACGAAATTTTCGAAATGAAATTTTATGCGACGAATATTCGAAGAGATTTTTTCGAATCACAAACAATGATATTCAGGCAATTCCGGTCCAGAAAAACCTGATTTTCTCAATATTTTCAAGTGATACTGTCTTTGATCTGATTTCAGGTAGACGGTCTTATTTTGCGTCCGATCACTGGCGGATCTAGAGGTTTTTAATACTTCGGCCTATTCATAATCAACAAATATTTAACTTTTTTATTTTTATTTTATAAAATTTTTGATGGCTCAACTTGGGCTTGCCCAGGGACGCACGCCCTTCTGGTTCCGCTAGTGTTTCCGAAATCAACTATTAATCAATATTGTATATATACTTTGTAGTAAATGTTAGTAAACTAAAATTTTTCAATGCCATACTAGCGTTTAAAAATTCACGTGAAAACAATTTCTGTGCCAATATCGTGTACTGGCGCGCTACGCCATGCTCTGTTCTATCTACTTCCTCTTCATTGCCAACTTGACAAAGCTGAAAAAATCCACGAGGTCCATAAGTAGTTGCCGGTTCACCCGAACCCCCTCAGAACTGGGGTTACGACCTAGCCCCTCTGCAACATGACGGGTGTTCAAGTTAGCTCCTGACAAAATGATTTTGGGTCCCAGCTACCCTCCACAAAACGTGACGGGGTGTCTGTGCATGATGACCTCCAGAAATGACGAGGGGGAGGGTTAGGACGAAAATGCCTATCTGATTCGACACGGGTTTACAATAGTGGTAGTTCATTAGAGAAAATTTACACAAGACAATTATGACACTCGGCCATGTTCATGTACTATTCGATGATGTGATCGTTTGTCACGCATAAACTCAAAAGCTTGTACAATTTATTTTGGTGTCCCCTCAAAACTTTCAGCTCTAGCGGTGGGAACTGAGCGGGGATTTGAGAGAGATATATTCCTAGCCGCCACGTCTTTACCCACCGTGGATGATACCTACGGCTTATACCCGTCGTTTTCGTCCATTACTCTTCGTTGCAAGGCTTACTCAGCACTCATATCGCTTCAGCGGATTAACGGATGGGATCAGTTTTGGGCTTCCCATTTAATAGCTTTTGGTTATAGGGTCAAATATAGCTCGTCCAAAAGAGGGCGCGTGCAACCAAGTCAGTCCAAATCCTTTTATTCAATGCAAAAACAAATGGTTTGTGGAAGCTTAGGATTCATTATTCCAGATAACGACACGTGTAATTTTTTTACAAAAAGGCTTAATTTGCTTTAGGAGAAACTCCAGCACTTTCAGAATTCCTGGCATAGTTTCTGCTGGTTTGTTCGGTTTTACTGCTCAAAAGCAACACACCGTTGTTTGAATTTTTTGTTGATAAATAACTGTAAGGCTTCTACTGTCGTATTTTGAACCAGTTTTAAGTTTGGATTAAATGTTTCGATGATATAAGAGGTAGTTTTATGTTGTAATTAATTGTTAATTACGGTGTTAAAGGTCCCCAAGTTTATACTGACATAAGCTGCGGATGCCGATTCCCGTTGCGTGGCAATCGCAGTCAGATTTATCGAAGAGATGCCAGTTCCGGTATGGACACTATCTTCCGAGCAAGCTCTTACCCATTTTACATTATGTTGTAATAAGGACTAATATCGATCCACCTTCTTTAATCATATTTGCATTGATATGGATAACACTTTCAGAATTAGCAGTTTGGATTGTTTTCAATATATAATTTAGGAATTGTAATTTATAGGCTGCGAACATTTTCCATCAATTGCAATAAATTTGCCAAGCTGATACTAATTTTCTCGCTTAGTTCGTCGAATTGTACCAAAATTTCCGCTGTATCTCCCAAATTGAGAAATTTCGGGCTCAGGAAGATTCTAGGAAAACCCGCCACTAATTTATTTCACAAATTTTTTCCGATCGACACAATGACTTGACTCACCTGAGACAGTTACTGGTTGCATCTATAGTAGGCTTTTCCGTGTTACGACCATTGATTCCGTGCTATATTCGTCCAAATCAATGTATCTATCGAGACAACGACTTGCTTACACACCAAGAAATACACAGATGTCAATCGAGACAGTCTAAGAGTCGACTATACGAGATTAGTATATCTTTGTCAAGTTGATCGTTGCCTATTATGCAGGCCAAATTTAAAAATTTGGTCACATCAAAGACTCATATTTGCAATTTCGGCATTTTTGATAAAACCAGGCATTTATTCGATTTTAGAAGTAAAACGCAAACGTTCGCCTGCTGCTCCAATTGAGAAATATCCACGCCCAACGCTGATCTATGCAGCGCATTCGGCGCCATGCTCCACTGGTTTCAACAACAGTTCTGCGAGTCCGTCGCCGGATATCGATTCACTTTTCCGTAAGCAACACGATGCTCAAAATGGACTGCTACCGATCCGCGACAGCCCAGCAGCCTCGGACGTAGGTTCGCTGAATTCCTGTGAATCAACATCTTCTTCATCTACAAGCACCAGTCCCCGATCAACTGAACCATCGTCTCGTGTAAGTATTAAGGAACGACGGCGTCAGAATCCGGGCCGGTTTCGTTCGATGCCAATTACACTCGACGAAATTCGAGAAGTGGACGACGAAGCTGCATGGCAACAAGAATATGAGAGCGAACAGGAACGAGGAAACGCCGTGACAGAAGTAGACGGCGGTCTCGGCACAAAAAGCCATCCCGGCAGTTGTGCCGTTTCGCCAACTCACTCCGCGTTTCGTCGCCGCTGTTCGCCTGCTGGTTTCGGCCATACAAGTTCATTCGGTGACACAAGTAATTATAGCTGGGTGCGAAAAATATCCGATTCCGATTTGTACTGTCGACGTCAACTGCGGCAACGGTGTCGTCATAATCGATGGCTGAGGCAAAACCAAGTGCTGGTGGGTACCGGACAACAGAGCTATCCGCTCAGTATCGGCGTTGGCCACATTCGTTCGAGCGCATCGGTACCACCTTTAAGCATAGTTGATGGATCTGTTTTGTCTACTGACGCATCTGCGGTCAGACGTGGCTCTGGCGGTGTGACAATGTTTAGGCCGTTTTCAACGCCAACGACCAGTGCAGCGTCACTTGATAACAGTGAAAATCCTGATCAAAGCTTGTCGGATATTGGCAATATAGAGATTCGGGAACATGATGAATTGATGATCGATTTTGAGCCACTGGATCTTGGTGACCACTTTTCAGACTCAGAATGTGGCCTGCCGCCAATCCCCGAAGAACGACCTGGATGTTCAACCCCGATTTCGCAGTCGATATTTAATTTGCCAATGGAATTGCGAAAAATAACGTTGCTCAGTGACTGACTAGCCTTTGCAGCTGACATTTAGGCCAAGCCTTTGTTTGGACTGTTTGTACAATTATATAACTGCACTGTCAGTTTTTATGTCGCCGTCCTTAGTGCGACTCAATGTGTCTCAATATTGACATTTGTATACAAAAATGGTTTATCGCGTAATTATTGTTGGAACGACATTGGTTCGCTCGATTCAACGCAATAACAGTATAATTGGTCCCTGTCTTTGTTACAATGACCTTGATTTACAGGTCGAATCCCGAGTTTTATGAAAGAAGCCAGATATACCAGAAAACAGATCAATTATAATACATCCGTGTCAGCATTAAGCGATAGGGTCACCTGAGAAGTGTTCAATCTATGGGAGTTTCCAAACTGAGTGTGTCCCGGCTATTCTTTGCTAAAATGAAATTACTATTAAAAGGGAGAGTAGAGGACGCGTTGGATCCCAACCAGAACAACCAAGTGCACGGTAATTGATTCTGAATTGCCGAAGACACGTGTGCTAAACTCCATCACTTTTCAATACTAGCTGTATAAGTTTAGCTAAATGGCTTAAATTTCAATCGCTAAAGGTCACATACTCAATTCTTAAACTTTAACAACAAACTTGATTACAAAGATGTGTAAAATTGTGCGAAAATTGAAACACAGTTTTTTCGTTAACTTTGAGCTTGTCTCATATTATAGCATTATAGATGTATCCGAGTGATGAGCCTCGCTTAGGACACGACACTAGTCTATGGAAACAGCAACTAATGAATAGGTATGTCACTCCACCTTGGCTACGTCAAATATATGGCATTGTCATTGACTGCTATTCTCATATTTTTAATGTTCTCTGTTTCGGATATCGTTAAAACGGTGAAATATTTGAATGAAAAGAGTCAGCTAATATTGCATCTCTAAACATTTTTACATTTAATGCGGCGTTCACTTTTTAATGTCCTCTCTGTTTGGAACTTTTGTACCCCTGTAGTCGTGACCCTACCGTATAGACAGTCATAGGGAAGCCCATACGGTAAATCAATTTCCGAAGGTGTCCAACACACCTTTAGCTACTACATTTTTTCTGTACAGTGTCGTATACACCCCTAGCTACCACCTTGCGCGAATTGTAACGGATATCGTCTGTAGTTAAAGCGGTTTATTAGTCAACTGTGCTGTGTCGTTGCAATCGATATCTGTGTCTAGACCATATTCGATATCTGTGTCTAGACCATATTCGATATCTGTGTCTAGACCATAATGAACGTTGATAAAACAACGCCGCACACTGTCAACAAAATTGCAAGAACACACGGTGTGCTTGACCCCGTCGAAAAGTGGTAATACCCCTCCCTGGTTAGGTACCTTTGAGAAAATTTATAAAAAAATCATAGGGGTATAAGACACTCTGTTGTTGACAGTGTGACTAACACTGTTTGGTGTACATAAGTTCCGACGTTGTGGGGACATTATAACGTGAACGCCGGGTAATTATATAATAAGCCATGCGCGCCGTAGTGTGTGTGAAATTGAACAGACGTTTCTAGCCATACCGATTTTAAAATGATTCTATAGTTTTTTATTTAATTTCGCTAATAAACTCTTAAATTTTGTTTGTAGCTTCAATGTTTGACAAGAAAGTCACAGTAGCAAATTCAAGTTCACTTCCAATAGTATTCCAGAGGTATCCTTCACATAATCCATTCTCAAGACATGACTTTTGCGGAAGAATTCACAGTTACTGCATCTGTCTTTTCCAGCAATACGATGTGCAGTAGATAGATAGATATTCCATGAGATAGGGTTATGATGTTCTAGGTAGGTCTTACAAGAAAAAGACCCTTTCTAGCACCCTGTATGCTCACCTGATAGAACTATACCTTCGAAAAACTGCATATAAAACCTAGAAGCGTCCAGATCGGCAGTGCTAACAAGTCTTCAATTTTAAGTTCCTCTTTTCCTGTGTAGGTTCTCCTGCCTTCCTTAAGAGTCCTACATCGTAGCATCAGGTGTTCAGCTGTTTCCTCATTGTAGTTACAGTATCTGCACCTGCTATCGGATGTGCAGTAACTCAAAAACTTAGTTAAGGGGTGGGCAGACAATATCTGGCATCCATAGAAAATGGTTGCACTTGGTTATTGACACCATTAGAGCCGTAGGTTATATCGCTTGAAAAAATGACAACATAGTGGGGGTCGTGGGTTGGCAACTGCCACTTAAGGCTGCAACAATATAGGGACCTCAACTAATTCTTAGGTTTAGTATATCGACAACAGCGTAGCGTGAATTCCATTTTTGGCCGTAGACCTTACATAGGCTCAATTTTGTGCTACTGACTGCATATTTTTAAATCGACAAACTAAAATGCATAATTATGAACTTTTTCTACTGGAGAGCAATAATTTAAGGAATATCACAATATTCCCCATTCTATCCACCGCAGTTTGAAAATATGAGATATTTTTCTTAAAATTTCTCAGAGGGCTGGCGAGGCAACAATTTCAGTGGAAACCTCGCCTCAACACCCTCCGCATTACACCAACTTATTTTTCACTTCATACGGTCGACGACCAGTATTCTGTGCACTCTTTGTCATCGCGCGCACTCATCTAATTAGCACTCGCCGTGCAGTTGTAATAACTGAACGCAGCTGCATGGCGCAACTTCCTAACGCGATGCCCATACGACCCCGGCTATCATAACCTCAAGGGTGGGCCGTAAATTTTCAGAGTTTTGTACCTATTCTTGCTCAGACCCAAGAAACTATGGAGCTTAGCAGGCCGCAGGCGCGCTTCACGGGGTGCGTTGGGACCCCGCCCGATTGGCTGCGCACGTGTCTAGTTTCTGGCATGATTTCTGCGGTCCCCCAGGAGGCTAGCACCGACACCTGCTCACTGGTCATAGAGCTCAGCCGTTATTCCCTATCTTAGAGCGCGCCGATTGGTTGGCCCCAAACTAGTTTTAGCAAAGCGCGTTTTTACTGAATAGGAACGTCAGGGTATTGTCTATCGAGGTGAATCGCCTTACGCATCCCCACTACATTTGGTTCCAAAGTCGAACCCCAATCCACCATGGTGGCCTACGAGAGGCTACCGGAAGCTCAACTACCAGACGATCCCGGACCGGTATCCGATGCCGAATCTGACAGATCAACCAAACGATCTTCAAGGCTCTGTAATATTTTCAAAACTAGACCTAGTATGTGCATATACGAGATCCCAATCGTTGAAGTCGATCAACCTAAAACTGCGGTGACAACGCCGTTTGGTCTTTTAATATCGTAGAATGTCCTTCGGATTTAGACATGATTCACAAACGTTTCAAAAACTAGTGGATTCCATTTTTAACGACCTACCGTTCGTCAAGGTATATTTGGTTGTCATCCTTATCGCTAGCAGCAGTCGTGAACAACACTTTACCTACCTCTACCAAACGGTAGAACGACTCGACGCACGGTCTGCGTCTTAGATTCGACAAGTGTGTGTTTTGTAGCACAAACGTAAAATTTGTCGGAGTACAGATTGACTCAAGTGGAATCCGCCAAATTCCTCCGAAAGTAGAGGCCATAGTAGCGATACGCCGGCCCGAAACAATTAAAGAGATCTGCAGATTCCTTGGAATGGCTGGTTTCTGTCGCCGTTTTGTGCCAAATTTTTGAAAGATAGCTATTCCTCTCACAGATCTAAACCGTGGAAGGAGCGGAAAAGGCAATTATCGCGTGGAATGGTCAGCCGAGTCCGAAAATTCTTTCGTTACGCTAAAATCCGCATTATCAGAAGCTGTGACTCTCATTTCCTAACCCGGCAGCTGCATTACAACTATTAACCGACGCTTCAAGACGTGCTGTCGGTGCAGTAATAAATCAAATAATCAATAGAACCGTCGAACCACTAGTATTTCATTCAGAGAAACTAACTGAACTGGAATCCAAAAAATCGGCCTTCGCTAGGGTGCTTTTAGCAATTTGTAAAACGCTTAAGCATTTTTCGTGGTTACAAGGCTTATCATTCACAATTAAGACTGACCACAAGCCGCTAACAAATGCGCTCTTAACGGCGAACCCGTAAAGTCAGCAATCACGATGTCTTTCATTTATTTCTGAGTTCGACTGCAACACCGAACATTTGTCCGGGTCGCATAACATTGTAGCTGATACTCTGTCTCGTGCTGTATTCGTCATCTCAATTGACTCTGGCGGAAGCTCAGACAGACGACAAAGATCTGCTGGCGTTCATTAAATTCACAAATCTACCGTTCAAACAGCTTTCAATAAAGGGACAAACAGTTTTTATGGCTCTTCAAGATCCGAAATTCGACCTATGTCCACGCTACTATGCGCCGACAAGTGTTCAACGCGATCCACAATTTGGCCCACATGACCTCAAGAGCCACTCTGCACGAACTTTCATTTGGCCTTGGATGAATCGAGATGTTAAAACAATGGTGCCGCGAGTGTTTCGAGTGCCAACGGAACAAAATCCATCGCCACACGAAATCCTCAGTCGGAGCTATACCAACCATTGCCCGTTTCGATACGATACACATAGATATCGTCGACCCACTACCTCCTTCAAACGGTAAACTATTTATTGTCTTAGTTATTGACAGATTTACGCGTTGGCCGGAAGCGGTACCGGTCGGTAAAATAACTGCAGGATACAGTAGCTACCGCATTTATTTCCTTTTGGGTCAGCCGGTTTGGCGTTCCTCGCGTATTGATTTCTGACAGGGGGCTCAATTTGAGTCAGCTTTATGGTCATCGGTAATGGAACAGCTCGGTATAGTACGTCGTCGAACAACAGCATACCACCCTGCCTGCAATGGAGCTGTGGAACGATTCCATCGTACCCTCAAAAATGGTCTGGGTGCGCACTGCGCCACTGCAAAATTTACAGAATCACTTCCGCTAGTATTGCTGGGCATCCGGACAAGTCTTAATGACGAAGGTTTTACGCCGGCGCAGATGGTGTTTGTTGCCACCATCGATCTGCCTCATTACTACTTCACATCGACAATACAATCATCAAACGACACTGTACAGTCTCAATTCATGGAAACTCTTTTTGGTTCAATCGCGATTCTCAGCGCACCAGAACGTCGTCACAAAGCTCCGTGGCATATTCCAAAAGAATTGGCCACAATCACGAATGTGTGGATTCGTGACGATTTTCCAAGAATTACACTTCATCCTAGGTATCGTCGTCCATTCGAAGTGCTAAAGCGGGACTGCAAAACTGTTACAATTCGCATTGGTGACAGTGAGGATCGCATTAGTATTGACAAAATCAAACCAGTTTTCGGAACAAATCCAGCGATTGATACGCATGAAGTTGACCAAACGGCTGGTAGAGAGGAAAGCTCAACCACAGCTCGTCCGAAATCGTTCGTAAGCACTGAAGGCTCAACGGTGCTTGCAAAACTACGTGGTTGACAGAAATGGCCAGTAATGGTCATTTCTTACGACAACACGGATCTAGCCACACGGCGAAGACCGCTAAACTATATCGCAGTCAAGTTTTTTGGCACAAATCGTGTAGCATTTGTTCCGACGTCCGGTATTGAACAATATAAAGTGCAACCCGACGTTCGTCGGAAAGATCTTCGGCGGGCGCATAGTCTGGCTCTAGCAGAATGCGAATGTGCAAGCATCAGCAGTTGTATCACAATTCCAGCGTAGAATCCTTTTCACTGACTGTCCCTCCGGATGGTAATAAGGTAATAACGCTCCGCTCTTTGCAAGGGCGGTTCTATAATGCATAAACACAGAAAGATAGAAAGCTAAACAACTTGCTAGAACCGGTTTTTAAGTGGATGGAGTAGCTACGGAAAACTGACTTTGGTAGCTTAACTGAATATGTTAATGACGTAGGCCAGAATCAATATATATACGGTTGGAACGGTCGGATATTCGAGACGTTCAGTCACAGTTCACTTCATTATTGGGCGTTACGCTGTCAAGCCGTCATCTATGCTGGATCGCCGAATGAAGAAACCACAGAAGACTGAAATTATTTTGTAAGCACAAGACTTTTAACTGTTGAATCAAAGTGATAAACTGGGCGAGTCTTCTGAAGATTAATCGATGACCAACTGACTGAAGATCAATATCGTTGAATGAAAATTTGATTATTTTGATTATATTGATATTGCTCATAAAACAGCAAACAATAATAATAGTCACATTTTAGAACTAATTTTTCATAGCTGCAACCACTGGATCACATATCTATCCGAAGGATTTTCCGCGGTCAGTACATAGTGTCGCCGAGATTGCCGATTGGAACCATTTCACAAACACATTTTGCACAAACCTCTAGGGAACGGTACGTTTGGTTAACCAGTTCAGCAGGCACTGCGAATCCGACTACAAAACATGATCGGAGATCATCAGTCGAAGTTGATTTCCAACAAATGTCAATGGCAATTTCCCACAAAAGCGGGGATTAATTTGAGGCGTAGCAAGCAGGGAAAGCTGTTTGACTAGAGCAACCCAAGACTTAGCAGAGACAAGGTTTGACGAGATTCCCTACTTATTTACTACGCGAAGATGAATAACGGCAGAATACTTTCGGTTCGATGCATCACAAAAACAAAACTGATACTCTGTTGAGTCCGTTACTTCAACTGTATTCTTCCTTCTTGGTGTCTGGTGCATCGATATTTTTTACAAACCAGAACAACGTATGGACCATCGGTCCACAAATGCATGCGGCGGGGTGTCGTCCCATGTGTATTTTTCTGATATAATCTGATCCGTTTTTATTTGATGCTATATGTCATAATATTGTTACCTCTTTATCTTTATTTGTCGAGTGCCTGTCTGATCACTGGGACGACTGTTGTGCGAGGCAGTTTGGACGAGATAGTGAAAATTAGGCCGTTTCCACCGATTTAGGAGGCTGGACACTAAGTTCCACACCGACAGAAATGGAAATCACGCAGAATCCCAACCAGTCGCCACTAAACGTTAAAATTTTGACGGTTATGACCGTCCGGGAATAGAAGGCCCTGGCTGCACGTTAAAATTAAAAAGTTTATTAAGACAGAAATCAAAATATTAAGTTTACCTAGTTTTGGCTGTATACTAAGCAATGGTCACGGGAAATCACAAGTCGCAACGAGCTAATTTTACACGTGCGACAGCTTTCATGCTTGCAAAGAACGACGAATGCCGGGTTAATTTGACGGCCCGTAACCGGCTAGTGTACCATGATCCGGGAAATAACCGGAACATGTTGGTACAACATTTTGAGGAGTACTGATGCACATCAAAATCGCCCCGGACAATGGCTGAGCCTCGCTCGTAACGTACAAAGACAACCGCTACTTACGCTAAAACTTGGGTTGTCAAGACAGAAACAGGACTATTACTTTCCATATACTTATAACATACTATATATATGTGTGTGTGTGCTTATTAGCCGGCTGACTGCGAACACAAGGCCTCCTGTGCCTTCACTCACAACCGTGAACACTCCCCTGTGCATATTTCAGGTAAAACCGCCCCCCTTTTTCTATTACCCCGTTGTAACATATGACTGATGCAAGCCCCCACCCTTCCACATCCTCGTTGTCCCACCCTATTTCTGAACCGGTGCATGCAACCCCTCGTTTTGTTCAAATGCAAATCCAACGACGTGCGCCGGACCCCTGTCCGAAGCCCCGCTGACCCGCTGTAGTCATCTAAAGATGCCCCAATTTCTGCTGCCAACCACTAGTGGGCGCAGATAATCCGATATTATCCGATACTCCCAAAACGGGCGAACCGCCCCTCATTGTGTTCGTCTCGTTGAGACATTTCCAAAAATAGTCACCGCCCGCCGCCCCGTTAACCCGGGACGGCCGACGAAAGCGCCCATACCTTCGCCGCCACTCTCTCTAATCGTTATGACTTTAGCATAATTTTTACCCCTGCCGTTCGGGCCATTGTATCACCCCTCATTCGAATCTCGATCCTACGGCGAGCCTAACGATACCCGGGGGGCGTCGCTCCACCCAACCGTTAACGCGGTAGAGCCCGCTAAACCCCTACGTACTAATACACGCCGGAACCCATATGTGGGTCCCGACCCGCTTCTACGTCTACCCCCCTTGTGTTTGGTATCAATCGACTCCACTTTTCGTCCTGGGGCCGAATCTCGCCCCAGCCCCTCAAAAATTGCCCGGGTTTCCCCTGTCCCACTGCCCGCCCGCATCTCATCTCGCCCTCCCCGTTACCTCGTTGTCCTTTTTCGCTTGTTTTCTTTTGTCGCTTTCTCTAACCGACTTCGTTGGTCGGTTGTCGTTGTTGTTGTTGATGTGCTGTGTGTTGTGCATATGACTAGAACGGACGGGGGGTGCGTTTAAGTCCCTCTCGTGGATTTCTGGCGCCTCAGAGTAGGACCCCAATCCCGCTAGGAGTCCCTTGGAGGATGTTCTACCCCAACCTCGAAATGGGTCGATTCCCGTCATTGGTTCCCGCCCTGCGACGTGCGGGAATCAGCTAGATCAGCGAGAAATCACAATCGAAAATGGTTTTCTCGACATTTTGAGGTGTCCTCGCGACTAGGGTACCTTCCACAACGCGATTGAGTCGAATCGACGAGCGGCTCATCAAGACCACAAAGAAAACGCATTTGTTTGCCCAGCCAATTAAGGCGCGAAAGCTTAAGCAATCTGATACAGCTTATACATGACTTGCTGCTTTGAGCTAGGGTTATCGAATATTCCTGAGCCGACCACGGTATAAAATTTCCTTGAACATGTACGCCGAAGAAATGGGGACTTGTTTAACGGTTTGCTCTTATGGTTTACAAATTTACAGCTTTAGTTGATTGTTCGACGTTCATGCCGTGTTTGAGCTCGGACAGAAATGCAGCTTAGGAACGGAGGACTACCTCCGTTGGGCTTTAGGAAGGCCTTAAAGTTTCATTTCTCTGTATGAGTTAAGAAAATTTGGGAACTCGAAAGATTGAACAAATTCTAAGTAACGTATCTTGAGCTTCAGGTGTTTGCCGTTCCCAAGGGACGTTGGTAATGGATTGTCTCTGTTTTATTGTTGGGCTCTTGTTTTATAGCGTTTAGGTGCGTTCGGATTAATAAAATCTTGCAGGAACATTGCGCCAGTTTTAATAAAGGTAAACATTGTAGGCATCTCAATTAAGCACGCATTTCACCATGACGACTGACCGAAAAAAGTTAGGCAATACCCCCGTTCCCAAGATAGCTCAGTAAATGGCTCATGGGGCAAAGCCCATAGCCGTCCCAAAATTCCGTTCGCCCCAGTTTATGCCGCGCACTGACCGTTTGATATTAAAATGTCACTTTGGTGCACTCTGAAATATACCATTAAAACGATCAAACTTACGAGTGTTCACTGTAATAAAACGACATGGTCTTCCCTTTAAAGCTAACGTCCCAAAATAACCAAATAACCGTTGCTAAAAGATGCCCCCAGCATTGGTTTCCTGTAGATACTTCTTGCGGGAGACACTCGCCGCGTTCCCGTCTTCAAAATAAAACATTTAGATTACACCTCGCAATAATGAAAACCCACCCCCTCGGCTGGGCCATCTTGGCCCCATGGCTGGCGAGTTCAAAACCCCGATTTTTCTTTGAAGCGAGTTGATCACTGAGTGTAGCCTTTTTCTCTATTTATCCTGAGTTGCCCGTTAGGCTATGTACTATGTATGACCATGCTCTGGTTGTCATTTCTGTTTCCTTTTCCTTTTTGCCCTTTAGCAGATTCGATCCTGCACGGGGAATTTAAGGCCGCTGCAGATTCATTAGTCTTAACCATTCAGCCATAGGAATATAGGAACATCGACTATTAAGTCGATGCCAACTCAACTGCACAACAGTGTAGTTGAGACACTGCAATACAGCAGTGTAATAAGGAATTTTGATAGCCGATAGAGAGAGGCAGCGAAACGACACCCAGCGAGAAAAGAAAAGACGCAGACGCGTCAGTGGCCGACCGCACTGTGCTCGCGCTGTTTAAAAATGATCCTAGGGTTAGGAAATAACATCGGGCAACCGATCGGTAGGGCCCATACTGCCCGTCTGTCGCACCCCCACCGTGTCTACTATAAAATCGGCCGAGGAGTCGAGATAAAAACTACATAACCAGACACGCCTCGCCCCTGGGGGCGGCCCAGAAATTGTTCAGGAGGTCGCCTCGTGCTGTTTTCACGCTACGACCAACCTCCACCGCGCTGAATTTGATGAATTATTCCACCCCCACCTTTTTTCTCTCATTTCCCCGTTCTGTCAGTCGTACCATTGATAGTGAAAGTTACCTGAGACGATAGCACGAGTCAATCTGTAGGCATAACCGTCGGATTTACTTCGAGTAGCAGCCAGACCGTACTATTTTTGGTGTTGCTAGAGCTCTCATGGTAAAGCCCTGGCGCCTGTTCTTTCCGTTAACCCCGTCTAGTGATCGTCACCGCGTGCAAAGGATAGTCGTTTAAGGTGACACCCTTTATTGAGCATTTTCCGAAGCACTCTAGGGCCCCTGCTTGCCGTTCCCATAGCTGAACCACTCGCTAGCATTGAGACGAAGCAGGGATAACTGCCCTAGTCCGTGCACGCGCGGGTATCTGCACGCCCGTCCCCGTTTTTCCTTTTTTACCACTCTGTGCCCCATAGCCTGTCGAACCGATGCGACCAACGCGAGTTACTACCAGGCTTCCGCGATTCGATTCACTTAGTCTGCCCCGATAGTCGACCAGATACACTCGTCCTATCGATAAAACTTAATCATGTAAATAAACTTTGTATCATGAGCACCGAGCACAGTCTTAATTTATACTGAGACGATTGGGATTTTCGGTGGATTATCCGCTCGGCGAATAGGCACTGCCCGCCACGGCTTGTGGGCGAGAATGTCCCAAGCACTGGCGTGCATGGCCTCCTGCTACTACTGTTTGAATTGCTTGAACCGAGAAATAAAAGCTGTAGGAGTCGTCAAACAAATTCAACTCGCATTTCCCGCTAGCTCGAAATTTCACTAGGAACGTTCCCTTACACTTTGCTTGAACGAGACAAAAGTTACACCAGTCCAATCACTAGTTCTCAGAATTCAATTCGTTAAGAAAAGGCAGGCCACGCCATTGATCTTCCGACGTTAAACTCTCAGGGCTCGTCGGAACCCTGTGGGGGCCACATAGGCTACAATGCTCTAGCACGGAGCATATCAGGACCATAACGAGACAAAACAACTTGACCTTCAATTTTCTAGGGCAATTTTCATCTTTCACGTCAGCTTTTGACACAACTAAATTGAACTAAACAACTTCCGATGAATCTAGGATAGAGAATAGCGGCTAGGCTCCATTACCTGTGAGCAGGTGTCGGTGCTAGCCTTCCTGGAGGTCCTCAGAAATCATACCAGAGACTAGACACGTGCGCAACCGATCGGGCGGGGTCCGAACACACCCCGTGAAGCGCGCCTGCGGCCTGCTAAGCTCCGTAGCTTCTTGGGTCTGACCAAGAAAAAAGGCAAAATTTCAACAATTTACGGTCCGCCCTTGAGGTTACGATAGCCGGGGTCGAATGGGCACGGTGTTAGGAAGTTACGCCATGCAGCTACGTCCCGTTATTACATATGCACCCGTAATTTAGACGTACATTTAATAAGGCTTATAATGTACAATCGTATATAGATTTCCAAATGTCTCTGACAATTGTTCGATAACGCTCTAAATAATTATTAACACCCATTAACTTGTAAATCAAGCCGCAAAACTAAAACTAATATAAAACGGCAATACACACTGCAGTCGTTCAGCACTAAAGCAAGACCGCGGCAAAATATTTATTCCACAAAGACGAACACCACGAATTTCTACTGTGAAATGCTAAAGAAAATGTCACAGAGTCGGTCATAGTCACAGCATGTTGCAGCCTAAAACAATATTACAATAAAATGGCACGACACAAGAACTGTAACTAATTTGAATATTCTAAGTATTGACTAGAAGCTTCTCATAAACTATATTTCTGCGAAACATAATGAATGTGCTTCAAAAGCAGGTCGTACGGGTGCTAACTTCTCTATACATAATGAATTTGTTTTGCATTATGATACATATGATATGCTGGCCGTTATGAGGTGTTCAAGTTAGGTTGTGTGCGAAATACCTCTAAGTTGTCCAACAGTTTCATGGGGTACACGGAGTTTCCGCATATAGCTTTTTTAGTCTCGTCGTGCAACTAGAGGAGTCTTACGTGACTGTGACGTTTTGCATGAACAGTCTGTGCGACTATTAATTTTGTCCGGTATAGCATCCCGGTACTGTAGCTAAAACCGGCCAAAATTTGAATTGTTTACCTTGGCGTCTATCAAGAATTGCACTTGTCCCAAATTTGAAGCTTTCTACGGTGTACAACATTGCAGAAATTTTAATTTCTCGCCTAGGAACTGTTAAAATTTGAATTTCTACCGTTATAGTATAAATCAAAACATTAACCGCATAAATGGTCCGCCAGGACACTATAGCATGTCCTACATAGTTAGCCTATCTAGACAGATTATCCATCGAGCTACATTCGGCCACAAGGAAAAATGTATAGCTAGGTCGTGCTATAGCAATGTTCAATCAATTTACTTTTGCAGCTAGTCAGATCGCACCTAATTTATGGTAAACGAGTCATTAAGCCGCCAAAAGTTTGGAAGAGCTGAACATGTGAATCGTTCAGTATATAGGTAATGCTGCAAGTGCACAACCATTCAAGAAATCGCTTTTAGAAACGAGTAAAAATATCGCATGCTGGCCACAGCTCATATGTAAAGCTAACGAGCTAAAAAGGCAAATCACCCACACTCAACTGTGTTGTTGCATATGCAGCTGTATTGTATCCGAAAGCATAAATCCTAAAATAATTTTGAGATACTGGATGCAATCGCCGTGATTCGCCTTCTGACATCTAAAAAACGTGTATGGATACATTTGTTATTAGTCAACATAACCGAGCAAACACTTTTCTTTACAGCACCACCCACTATTTGTAATTTTGTGGTCGTTACGTCGCAGAATACAGTAATTCGGAAAGTATATAGAATAATCGATCGCTGGTTGGGTGTGTTGGTGCTTACTCGACGATACCCTTGCTCTTGTGGTCATTGATCATTGACTGGTCTTCTTTCATAACGGGTTCGTCTTGCCGTATGCGTCTGATAAGAGAATTGAGTTGGCTACACTTCAACCTATTGTTCGATTATTATTTGTCGACTTTACTCACCGTTCTGTTGAAATGATGCAACGCAGTTTCGCCATCGTTAGTTTTACGCCAATGTCTTCAAGGCTCCAGAATGTTTCAATCGCAACAACATCGTCGACAGCCGTGGTTCCTGTCACAGTTTCATCAAGAAGCAATGCATATGCGGAATTGTCGCGTCATGGAAGACGCGATTCACGCGGTAGTGATGAATCCTAACGACGACTGAAGGAATATGAGTTCATTCGAGCTCTGGATTTGGTCGCAGTCGATGAAATCACTTGCAATCAGATTATGAATCGCAATCATTTGAGGGGTGCTGTCTAACATCTATAGGCTGTTTCTGGACAGAACAAGTTATAATAGGAACTATATTTGCCGTAAGCATTTTCAAGCCGCCATTTTGAAGCGTCACAAAACTAGACAGTTTTGTAAGACGCTTTCTGCGTTTGCGTTCTGCTGAGCCAGCAGTCGGAACGATTTCATCTCCACGAGGACATGCTCAGATGACGCATACTAGTTTCGCTGCGATAAAGGTGCGCGAGCAACCAGGTTCAAACAACAGACGTGCCGCAGATGATTGGCTGCCGGGACTCCCAGACCCTGACGGCACAGCCGGTGTCACGGGCCAATACTTCCCCGGGGAAAAATTGGCCTAGGCGTATTCTTCCCCGGGGAAAATTGGCATAGGCTGATTTTTCTCCGGAGAAGAATTGACCTATGCAGATTTTTCTCCGGAGAAGAATTGGCCTATGCAGATTTTTCATCAGGCGAATGATTTTCTGGGAGATTTTCCCCGTGCGAGAACTTGTGGACACTTTGGTAATACGCGCCTAGATACTAGTTTTAATGTATGTCAGACTTTACCTTTAAAATACACTATCGTAAAAGAGATCCGCCAAATTACGTGTACCCGAAGTATACAGTCACACACAAAATGAATAATACCGATGATTTTGACTCAGTAAAAACTCAAACTTAGAAGAATACACATCGAGCTTTTAAAAACAAACATTTTAGCTACTAACGTACATGACAACTTCATAATGGTTTTCACCTGGATGATTAAGGTAAATTGTCACATCCGGATGCTCATCTCTTCCACCTATAACCGATGGTTTGAAATCCAACCAACGTTTGACACCCGTCGCTGATCCGACACTGGAATACACAGAAATTTTCGTACCAAGGAACGCCGCAGCCGGAAAGATTTCACATTCTGTTGCCCAAACACCAGGGGTTTTCATTCCGCTTTCTTCCAGGTAAGTGGCGGCATCTTTGTTCATCATATCTGTGAGCTGTTGGTTCAAATCGTTCTCCATGTAATTGATTAACGTATCGCGAACTACACGCCAGCTGTTTTCGCAGCCAGCGACAGAAAAGCTTATTGCCCTAAAAAAGCAATTTCCGTCGCCACCGATGTCATGAATTTTATGCGGTTGCCCCAACGGTTTACCCGCTTTTCCGTACACAACGTTGGTGGTGACTTGAAGGCCGAATTTTCCAGCCGACACTTTCTGCCAATTCACTGTGGGTGGCGAAAATCTTTCGGTATAGGGCTTAATATTATATGTAGATACGCTCTGGGCCAAAATTTTCTTACTGGACCTATTCTGCAGCTTCACCCGATTTTTTGTCATTATTTGAATAATTTCGTACGGTCCTGAACCCGGCGCCTCCATTTTGCTGCCTTTACGTGTTGCCTTTCTTGTGTTCTTAAGCACAAAAAGCTGTCCTACTTTAACAGAAATGTTGCTTTCGTGTCGCTTTTGATGCCGCGTTTTCTGTTTTCCTGCGCTTTTGAAGTATTTGCTTTAGCAGCTACCTCTAAATCTCGCCTGGTTGCTGCCATAGCTTCCAAGTCAGTTTCCATTTCTTCTGATTCTATGTTGGGATCAACGAGCTCATTCTCGTAAAACGGTTTGCTGCAATACATTATCTCAAACGGCCGTAATTTTGTGGATTCCTGTTTACTGCTGTTGTAGGAAAATATGGCTTCAGCCAAAAACTGATCCCAGTTACACTGTCCATTTTCCCCCAACATTTTGAGAAGAGACTTTTGAATTGTCTGATTTAGCCGCTCGACAAGGCCCTGTGACTGAGGGTGATACGCAGATGACACTCTTTTTTCAACATGGTTAATCCGTGAGACCTCGTTTAGCACCTGATTTACCAATTCTGATCCTTGGTCCGAAGACATTATCGCGGGAATGCCTTTGTTAAGAAAAAATTCGTAAATAGCCTTGGCAACTGTAGCTACATGTTTGTTTTTCAGTGGGACAGCCTCTGCCCATTTTGACAAAAGATCTACTAGCGTAAGGATGTACTTGTAGCCATTTTTACTAGTGGACATTTTATTTAAATCCACCTCGACATGATGCCAAGTACTATTTACTGGTAGTGGATGCAGCGGAGCTGCTGTCTTATCGAACCCTCTTGTGGACGCCTTTTGGCACGTATCGCACGATTTAATATATTTCGCCACATCCTGTTTCATCCCGTCCCAGAAATAGCGTTCATTTATGGCTGAAACAGTGCGGTCCCGGCCAAAATGCGAACGCGAGTCATGGTAATCGAACATGATGTCCACACGCTCGTCCTTCATCGCATACCGCAGAGCACCCTGTTTGGTTTGGGCTATGATAATTCCATTTTGTATGCTGACTGGAGAAGCACGAGCTTGCAGTTGACGACGGTGATTCTTGAAAGCAGCACCAGTCCAGTCGTTTGGATACTGGCCGGTCTTTACAAATTCATTGAGAACTTCCTCAGTTATTTCCGGCATAGTAAGAAGCTTACAATAGCTAGACTGGGGAGCGAAAACAATAAAAATACTAATAATACGAGTAGGTCGATATTCTAAACAGGTTAATCTGAAATAAAATAAATGCGATAAATTAAGAATAGTTATTAAAAATTAGAATAATGGAATAAAAAGAATAATTAAAAAAGCCAGCCTAGACCAATTCTTCTCGAAAAACAATCAGCCTAGGCCAATGCTTCTCCGAAGAAAAATCAGTCTAGGCCAATTTTTCCCCGGGGAAGAATTAGCCGGCCAATTCTTCCCCGGGCAAGAATTAGCCGGCCAATTCTTCCCCGGGTAAGAATTAGCCTGGGGAAGAATTGGCCTGTGACACCGGCTGTAGCATCGCTTTTTCTCCGTGAGAAACAAGGTTGTGTTTGTTGCTTTCTGATTTGCCTCAACCGGTCCATCTAACGGTTAATGAAATATCTATTTTGGAACCAGGGGTTGAACTGTCAAATTCTGTAAGACACACACTCCTATGGTCTCCGCTTGTTTTGCAATAAACACACGTTCGGCGACACGGACAATCTTTTATGTGGTGATTACTTCGAGTTCTCAGGAGGTTTTCAAAAGGCCCTGTGTGATATTTTCATCGCACATGTTTGACGTTTGAGGTCCCGGCCGATAGCAGCGGGGGAAAAAAGCCTCCGGCCTCTGCAGTGAGATGAGCCAGTCGGCAGTGGTTTAGGTCGTCAGAGAGATAAATTTTTGAGATTTTTTGGGTCTCAACATTTTTCAAACATTTGACAATTTTTCATCGATTTCTGACAAATTTTTCATAATTTTGCCAATATTTCCCGATTTTGCTAATTAAAAGCTGATTTTTAGTAAAATTGGGAAATTTGGGCGGTGGTGGCAATGCAACCCACGATCACGCGGCAATGGATTCGGAAGTCCGGAAGTAATGCTTTACTAACTAAGCTCTGAACCGTTCGGAGCTATTATAAGCTGCTATATTCTTCATTAGATAAATGTTAGGGGTCAATCTCTTATAACAAAATTTTAAAATTGCTATAAATTATAAATATTCCATAATTTTTAGATATTCCTGAACAATATAAATTAAAAGATTATTTAGCTAGTGTCTCACGGTTAACTTCATTTTTAACGGATTAATACTCGTCATTATTAATGTAATAATTTGCTTTATATCTATTTGAAGTCGGACACATACGCAAAGTGCAAAAGCACGATGAGAACAACGTAACCGGTGTTTCGTCTCAACCACAGGGGACTGACGATACGTAGCTGAATGATATAAATGAAGCAGCAGAAACGCGAAAGTCTCAACCTTTCCCTGTATGCCAGCGATATGTAGGTTATGTTTGAAATAATGCAAGGACAGCAAACTAGCGATGAGTTCAGTGAAGCCATTCTATGCAGACACAACGTGCACATCAAATGCGGTAACACCACAATTTAAGCTACAACTTGGTTTAACAATTTTTTAAATATTGACCACGGATCCCACTACTAGATAACGTAAATAGAAAAGACCAATCATAATCAAACAAGTCGCGAAACAGTTGGTGTGGCAAAACCAGATTATCACGGCGACGCTTGGAATGTTTAGACGGTTATCAAATGTATTATAACACAGGCGATCCAAATGGGGAACGTAAACTTGAATTTCCAAGGACAAGCGTACAGCTCTGCGTTGCACCCTTTTAACAGTGGCAATGTCCATTTTCAAAGCAAAAGACCAAGACTGACATGCATATTCGATCTTAGATATCACCAGTGAACGATAAAGCAGTTGTGTCGGCTCCGGTTACTCAGTGATATATCTATTTTGGATTATTCACCAAATCGCCGGACGAGTTTGCAGTTATCGCGAATTGCAACTCCTTATCGTAAATATGGAACGAGTAATATGTTCTCACGTAGCCTATGAGTTGTGCTAACTGAAGAGCTTGCTTTTCTGCTGAATCTTTTACCAAATAACTTGCCTTAATTTAACTCAATGAGGCGTACTCACAGTTGACTTAGTTGATTAGTGTAGCAATGAAACCAAACGCATCAAGCAATGCTCAAGCTGAAAACGCAAATACATAGTACTGCATCGTTGTGACGGATTCATGAAGCCCATTATTTCATGAACTGAATTATAATTCATACACCTACGAATCAAGCTCCTTTCTTCGCTATTTGCTCAGTTTAGCCAGGAGGGAAACTGTAAACCTATGTAATTTAATCATGTCTTCCATGGCTTTACGATGTATATATATGTCGTTTAGTTGCATATTTACCTATTTTCTACGGAAAATGTGGATATCAGAAGGCCGCGGTTCAGTTTGTGTAAAAGTTACTCATGAATAGTCTAAATAAAGACAGTAGTCTGGAGTTTTATTATAATGTTTTTGTTAGGACGACTATTTTCGATGTCACACCAAATACCCGGGCGACACTTGAGAGCAAGCCAAAATTTTCGGTCAACACGGCAAACGCTGAAATCCTGGGGACGTATTTCCTCATATGTGGAGATGCATGAATATCGATATACGCAGTACCAGTAGGTATTTCCGTCATAGACAAATGATAATAACAACGACGACGTAGTGTTCATGTCTCATGAATCCCTATAATGCTGCTACATCGTCCATATAGCAAGTCAAAGTAACCAGGCAACACAATGTCTTCAAGTATCGTAATGATATTTAACGTAAACTCACTTAGGTGGCGGTCAGATTACGCCAGATGCGAATCCAAGATGGGTTGATTCCAAGTAGAGCCCACACGGTGAGTCTACAAAGATTGCTATTGTCGCGAGTGCTAAAAGGATGGTCGAACTGACATCTTTTAAAGTAGATTCAGTACGATCCTAAAGGGGTTCATAAAATTTTAAATTTCTAAAAAAGTCGTCATTAGTATATAAATTTCGTAATCTTCAACATTGTGCTCAACAGACGAAGAAATTGTGACATTGCTCTTAATCCATATATAATTTTGATGTAGTCTGGGCTCTCCATTCGATGAAAATTGCAGAGACCTCAGCTAAAACGAGAGAAACAACAGCGGGAGCCAAAGAGGCTGTAGAGTGTACATAGAGTATTTATTGAGCTGAGCTCATCGAAGCCGAGCGATGCGTTTTTATTTTCTGTATGGAGTAAAAAGGTCGATGTCCGTCCGTTCGTTCGTTCGGTCCGATGGATATAAAGAACCACTGAACCGATTTTTAAAAAAATTTTGTTTGAAAGCCTATCATGTCAGAGTGTGCACTTTATATTTGGGATTAAAAAATTTTGAGTGGTTAATTAGTAATTAGCTAATTAGTTAATTTTGTGCAGCTAAAATAGAGAATTTTGCAATATTTGTGTTATTTATTGAAATTGAATCGTTTCGATCAAACCATTATAGGGTTTTTTGGGTCGAAGAATTCAAATATAATATTTTTACCAATGATAAAGCCCAATGCCCTATGCAATGTAGTTACAAGAACATAAAATTGAGTACATTCGTAATGCCACAGCCCGAGCTCCGCTCACAAATGTAGTTCCACTACCGACTAGTTATATATTGTGTATATAGTTATCTTAGTATAAACTTGGTATTAGCATTTAGTAGCAATCGTCATTAAATGAGCGATAATAACGCCGACAGAGATGCTCCAGCAGGAGAAGTGCCGCCGGCCGGAGGAGGCGCCGCTGGGACCGGCGCGGCGGCGAGCGCTCCGCTTCAAGCAGCCGCCGGTGTAGTCGCTAACGGAAATGCAGCTAATAATCCTAACGCCGAAACGGTGCGTGGCCAAGTGTTTGAAGTCGGACCGCGATACACGAACGTAGCCTATATCGGTGAAGGCGCTTATGGAATGGTTGTGTATGTTTTCTCTACACTTTCGTACATAATTGTGGAGATTAGTGTGTACGTATAGTTCGGATCAGAATAAAGCGATCAGCTGTAGACAGCTGGGCAGTCGAGTAAAACTATGACATATTGATATCTGCAGTGGCTAAGGACAACTCAAGACATTTCACCTGTGTGAAAATGAATCTTACAAATACATAGTGTATATGTGCAAATTAGAGACATTTGGAGGCAAAGATATCCAATTCTGAGCGTATTCTACAACATAGGTAACTACAATTAACGCATCTTATGTGTCCTGGCCTATACACAGATTCTCCCAGGTAAAGTTTGGCTTCCAACCGGGCAAACTCTCTCAGCACTCTCAGGTATTTTGAGGTGAGACCATAAATGATCATCCTAATAAAACTCAATACTTCTGCTCATATTTCGTTTATTCCTGACCAAATTCTTAAGTAAAATGAAGTGAGGCCTGCAGAAATACGCATTTTAAGAAGGGAAATAATTGAAAAAGAGCTAGCGGAGTTTCCACCTATAACTTTGCTAGCGTCAAAAAATTTATTTCTTTTTAAATTCATTGCATTTGCGCCCTCTGTTACACACTAAACCCGCCAAACAAGTCTTTCGGGCGAAAATAGGCCCTGTGGGACACATTTTTTGAATTTTGGCCATCCCGGTATTTATCTCTCGCGACGTATATGTCAGAGGCCTATAAACGGAGAGCACCATACAGAACTGCCGTTGTGAATTTTTTGTTAGTTGTCATTTTCGAGCTATGAGCCCAAGTTCAAAAATACCCCTAAAGTTACAATTTCAAAATTTTTGCAATGCAAGTTGTTTGCTTGTTTTGGGTGAACTTTGGGATTGTTGTTTAACCAGAAAACAAATTGGTTTCATTGTTTTAAGGCCATATTGGCTTTGTTACTTTATTTAACCCTATGGGACGGTGCCAGAGCTAAATTTGATAATTTTTGGCACCAAAAATAGTTGAATATCGCCAGTTTCAATATGTATATATAGATGCATGTAGGTCAATCGATCGTATGTATAGGTTTTCGGGGTTGCTAAATGCGATAAACGCAATTGTAATCGCGCGGTATGCACCAATTTTAATTCAAGTATTATCTATTTCCAAATTGACATCTTTGTTTTAAATGAAACAGGGTAAAGCGTTGTTCTAGTACAGTATATACAACGCTGTCAGTAAATACTTTTACATTGTATGTATGTGGGAACGATAATACGACTAAGTACTGTTACACATATATCAGAGAGTAAACGAAATTCTGGTTTCGGCAAAATTTGGATCCCGGGTATTGGTCCGGTTCTGGTTAATATTTGCCGGAATCGAAGTTTCGCTAACTGAAAAATTTTGAAAACAGTTCACTTTTTGGTTTCGCGGTGCAGGTTGATAAATATTCGGTTACAAACAGTAAGATTTTATTTAGCTATGAAAGAATTAAACACGACGGCAAGGGAAAAATTCAAAATTTCTAAATCAAGAGCTATCAAGAAAATTACGTTTTGTAGGGCCCTTGTGCTCACCGAACTGGCTGCCCAAAAATCTGTAGACTCAGAATAGCCCTCAACGTATAACAAAGAGAGGATGATGTATATACAAAAAAGGCGAATATGACACTCTTAAGCTTATGAGTGTCAAGCCTATATGGATGTCGCGGTGCGTTTCGCGCTGTCTTCCCCGTATTTCATGGGGGACGGTTCATCTTTCTTCCAGCATTTCATGTAGTGTTGTACCGGGGCCGTACTATGAGTTCGATTTTCCAGCGCATTTAGAGCATATATACCACATATACATATATACATCCCGACTCGGGGTTTGAGGGAGTAAAATCCCTTGGGAACTTTGACCCCCATCCCCGCAGAATTTTCATGGGTGAATTTTTCTTTCCTACGATTTCTGCTGGTGGGGACAATTTCCCACTGGAAATTGGCGGGGTAGTGGGAAAGATTCCCCCACCTTGTCAAACAGGGGGACAAATTCCCCCTGGTAATGGGCGGGGTAGTGGGAAAGATTCACCCACCTTGTCAAACAGGGGGACAAATTCCCCCTGGAAATGGGCGGGGTAGTGGGAAAGATTCCCCCACCTTGTCAAACAGGGGGACAAATTCCCCCTGGAAATGGGCGGGGTAGTGGGAAAGATTCCACCACCTTGTCAAACAGGGGGACAAATTCCCCCTGGAATTGGGCGGGGTAGTGGGAAAGATTCTCCCACCTTGTCAAACAGGGGGACAAATTCCCCCTGGAAATGGGCGGGGTAGTGGGAAAGATTCCCCCACCTTGTCAAACAGGGGGACAAATTCCTCCTGGAAATGGTCGGGGTAGTGGGAAAGATTCCCCCACCTTGTCAAACAGGGGGACAAATTCCCCCTGGAAATTTGCGGGCTAGTGGGAAAGATTCCTCCACCTTGTCAAACAGGGGGACAAATTCCTCCTGGAAATGGTCGGGGTAGTGGGAAAGATTCCCCCACCTTGTCAAACAGGGGGACAAATTCCCCCTGGAAATGGGCGGGGTAGTGGGAAAGATTCCCCCACCTTGTCAAACAGGGGGACAAATTCCCCTTCCTCCACAAAATACGGGGGAGAAATTCCTCTAATAAATTGCAAGAGGGAAAGATGAACGAGAGTTATTGGGGAATTTTTCAAGTTAAATTTGGTGCTTATAGTTGCCATGTAATTTATTCCATAATGTCAAAAATGTTTCCAAAATACGTCCAAAGTGTATTTAGATATATACGCGGATAAAAAATTTTGCCTCCTACCTAAAATAACTTTTACTTAGTCGGTCCCGCACTGTGCCTAATGTAAACAAAATTTTCAGCAAATTCATGTTCATTGGCAAAATGTTGTTTGTGTAGCTACAATGTTTTTTTGGGTTCACAGGTGGGTCTGGACCCAAAAAAATTTTGCTGGACCCAGTGCAGTTTCTGATTCGGAGACATTGGGTTTGCTAATAAATTTTATTAGGTTTGCGTTTGCTTTGGATCATACGTGATAAGAAATATCTTCATAACATAAATGTCAACGTACATAATAAGCACATTTATACAGTTTAAAAAGATATACAAAATATAGTTAGCGTGCTGGAACTCCGCAAACCACAGATGCTGTGCACCTGACAAAGGCGTACATTAAATTTGGCCAATCGCCAGTGTAAAGTTATTATAGCTTTGTAATTGTTTTTTATTGTTTAAAAATTCATAATATTTTCGAGGCAAAAATTTTAACGTACCATTAACGTACCATTCTTCCTCCAACATGGTACTAGAGAAGCTCATCGTAGATATGAATTAGTCGTTCAGCATTTCATTCGTCCGTGAGCACCATGTTTCGGAGGAGGATCTTAGCCTCGCATGAGCGAGGCCAGACGTTGATTAAAAACAAATTATAACACTAATTAGTCAGGTAAGCAGTTGCACGCATGCAACCTCTGTTTGAATGACGACACCGTGGGCGAGCCCACTACATTAGCAGGCAGGCTATTCCATAACCGTACAATTCGGTAGGGAAAAAAGTTTTTGCGGATATCCAACCTTGGAATGTCAAGCGTCTGCAGTTTGAGTGGGTGGCCTCGGGAATCTGGACGACCAGGTTTGGAAACGTCGAGATCAACAGTGCTGTGTATCATACGATATACTAGAATGAGGTCATTGCGAATGCGTCGAGTGTTGAGTGACTGAATTCCAAGGTATTTGAGCGTGTTGGTGTAATTTAGATGTCTGAGCGCAGGAAGGAGTCTTGTCGCATGTTGTTGTACCTTTTCGATTACTTCGATGTCTCGTTTGGTATACGGGCACCACACAGATACGGCATATTCGACACGTGGGCGCACCAGCGAGCGGTATAGATTCAGCCAAATTCGTTTGGACCAGTGTTGAATAGTTCGACGTAGCAAGAAGATGATATTGTGAGCGCGGGCCGCTGCGATTGAACAATGGTTCGAAAATTTGAGCGTGTCGGAAACCAGCACACCGAGATCATGCTCTTCTGCCGAGATGCTTAGGCAATTTGCAGATAGGGCGTATGCCGTTTGAGGGTTGAGACTGCCGCAATGCATAACACTACATTTGCTGACATTAGCAACTAGATGCCACTTTTCGAAGTAACTTGAAATACTATCAAGATCGTTTTGAAAGTCATCGAAGCCAATGTCTGCATGAAGTTTGATAATGCGTCTGGCAAATTTGCAGTCATCGGCATATTTAAATACGGCACAGGATGTGTGCTCGTCGATATCGTTGATGAAGAGGATCAACAACAGCGGACCCAAAACGGAGCCTGGTACCAGCGTTTAGGATCTGGACCCAAAAGAAATTTGCTGGATACAGGGTCCATTTTGAAAAAATACCTTGTGTACCGATCTAACCAACTCCTTTAGGAACTCACTCCGCGCAGCTTTTGTGCGGTGGTTAGCTTTCCGTATAAAAAGAGCCCTGTCTCACCCGAACTGTTTTGGACATTACGATGATGTAACACTCTTCGGATGTCATGGACCCATTATAAAACTTAGACCCGAACATATTAGAGCTATATAGCCATTGTTAACAAAGTATTACACGCAGCCAAAAAGACCTACAAAACCGACAGAACGTGAGCTCAATATTACCCATACATCTTCGCATATATATATATATAGTGAGTCCAATTGGTGGTATATGGAGCTTATACGGACCATTATTAATATCTTATACGCAATATGTAGCCAAACAAATGAAGACAGACAACATCGAATTCGTCGACGCTAAAACCAGCAAAAAAGCATTAATTAGCAGCGCTGTTCCGAAGATAGCCAAATCATCGTATTCCGTGCATCGAAAAACACACCATTCTTGATGTCTTCTACGCAATATATTTCCAAACGAATACTAGAGTTTCATGTGCTGATGTTCTCGTTTCGTGACATAGTCCCATTGACAAACACGGGATTGTCTGGTTACGGCGAACAGTTGTCGTTTGTAAGTTCTATTTTATCGTATGTGACTTAGCCGCGGGCATAGAATTTATATTGGGCCTTGCTAGGATTATGCGCAGCAGCTTCACTGAATAAATGTCCAGACAACTTTATCTACTTAGAAAGAGTTTAAAACGACCATTTGTCGTCAAACAAAAGGTAGGTGGAACCGCATTATATTACAAATGTAACACTGGTGCACCTTAGCTGCGCCAGTTCCATACTGCCTGTAGTGTGCTTCCGCGCGCCCACAAGGAAAATGAATTCGGTGAGAATTTCGAGCTTAGCTCTTAACATCGACTGTTGTAATCGTTTTGCGACTCAAAATTTTAATGTTGATAAAGATTTAATTTTTGGTTGCAGATCGGCAACAGATACGGCCACAAACAGTCGTGTCGCGATAAAGAAGATATCCCCGTTTGAGCATCAAACATTCTGTCAGCGAACGTTGCGCGAAATCAAAATTTTAACTCGATTCCGTCATGAAAATGTACGTAAAACTGATTACCGCTGGGTGTACCGTAGGTAATACCAAACATTAATTCGGGAAAACTAGTTATGACCCCTCTAGTTCCTGAACTCAAAGATGGATATATTCATTTGTAGTTCCTAGTTGTAGGCATGGGTGACCGTCACCTGGGGATCGCTAACATACTTTGATAGATAATACTCCAAGCAAAACGCAAAACAGCAATAAACGTGCTAAATTAAAACCAATAGTAGCAAACATTTGTGCAAAAGATATCATGTTACTAGGTTACCGGTTATCCTGTTACTGGATTATCGCGTTTAACCAAAATTTTGTTGCAACAGCGGCTATGCCTCGCGAATGAACAGGCGATTATATATGTGGTTTTATTATCATTAAATGCAGTTTGGTCATATTTATTATGCCTCGTCTAGTTTTTAAGTTTTACCAAGGTCAGAAAGTGCAGTCATCAACTTTTGTTATTAAATTACCTTATTTTTGCATTATATAGTTAAAGGGACCACTAGAGAACTGTTTTGGCAAATTATAGTTTGTTTCTATCTTCGAAATGTGTGTTTTTGTTTATCGAGAACTGCATTTCACAGCTTGCTGCGGAGATTCTTTAGTTAGTGTCTTCGGGTTCTGACGTCGTGTAGCGGAAACCAACACATACTTTAGTGCGGCGGCCACGACTTTTTCGTTTGAACAAGCATATTTTGCCGCTTCAATACTCGCGAACATATTGTAACCTAACATCGGAAAAAGGTGCGGTCAATGCTGTTGTGTCATTTCGTGGTTCCATGGAATTAACAAAAATATTGGAAATATGATTTTTTTATTTACGGCTTTGAGAGACGGTGATACGTCAGGTAAGTGTTTAAATCGTGAGAAGTAGCAACCACCGTTGATTGGTTCTGTTGGTATTTTCATCTCATCGATTATTGGCATTCAGACTGCCGATACTCGCAGGGAACGTGGGCAGGGTAGTCGGCAGTAGCTCAGAAATCCTTGGGGTACCTCCTGACATTCTTGGCGGTAAGGTGAAAAGGACCACATCACGGTATGAAATTATCCGAATAGTACCGAATGTTATACGCTTCTACAAATTTTATTTTAATGCTTGGTTGTGCGAACTTAGGGGTCAGTTTAGGCTGCCATTTCAGCTGTTATGCCCTTTCTCCGCAGTTTGCGAATAGTCGGCTTTTTGAAACGGATAAATATATAAAATTTTAGATAATCAACATCCAAGATATATTGAGGGTAGCGTCCGTTGACGATATGAAAGACATGTAAGTTTGAGCTTTTAAATTTGTTGTTGTTTTGCTTTAATATTTTGTTGCCACAGAGTATTTAGCTTATATACGTTTACGCGACGGTATTTGTACACCACTGGTCTCTCGGCAAGGTTAAAAATTCTACCTGGTTGGCTATGCGTCGGGGGACCCCAGCTCTTATTCGGGCGACTGTCCTCCGCCGCCACCCTTCCCGCTTACCATACCACCAGTTTGTTTAACTTGGGGCTTTATGGTTGCTCTAGTTCGCGTTTTCATGCATTTACACCATTTTATCATTGTTTTTGTTGCTTTATTGAAAATGTTTAATTCTGCAGGCCGCGCGTCATCTTATTACGATAGCCAACATATAAGCAGTAGTATTGAATTTTGTTTATAATCGTTTAGGCCGCGCGTCATCTTATTACGATAGTCAACATATAAGCAGTAGTATTGAATTTTGTTTATAATCGTTTAGGCCGCGCGTTATCTTATTACGATAGTCAACATATAGTATTGAATTTTGTTTATAATCGTTTTTATTACGACGATAATTTTGGAATATTCCTGGTTTGGTGCTCGTGAGGGGTGTTGACCTGTCACGGAACAAAATTTAATAGGGAGAACCGCCGAATGTCTTCTCGCCAAGATGGTGAATTCTGGGTGTTGAATATGTAATGTAAGATAGCCATAAGCCACCGGATATCAGTCATGTTGCTTTTGTAGTTAGAAAGACATAACCCGATTATTATGCTCGCAATTGCAAGTACGCAAGCATAAATTTCTGTACAAAATGAGACCAAACCAAAACATTTATAAAGCTCGTGTGGCTGCCGATACCATTTTCGTGTGTTTTGGGTCCATGGGTTTATCGAAAACCCGTTTTGATCCAACCCTGCAACGCAAGCTATGAAAATAACAGCACACCATTTGGAGCTACATGGAATATGAATTGCTCTACAAAATTAGACCAAAACACGTATATAACTCGAGCGATTGCAGAGATTACCATGGGCTGCCTTTTCTGCAGGAGCAAAATTTTACCTGGGCCACCCAGCTGTTAATTTCCACGTTATTTGTAGCAAATCGTACTACCAGGTTAACTGGTGGTTTGGTAATTGCGGTTTTCGTGTTTTTATATATTTACATCATATACTTGGCTGTTTTGTAGCTAAAATGTGTATTTTGGTAGAACGCACTTCATTTTGTTTAGGCGTTTGTCATAAATCATTTAAATATAAGGAGTGGCATTGCCTTGCTATAACCGTTTTTTTCGGAACGGTCACTTTTGGTGTCACTTCAAAATACCTGGGGGTTGAGCTGGGGAAGACAAAATTTATCTAGGGTGTATGAGCTGTGGAGCCGCCGAAATCCTGAGCGAACTCAAAAATTTTGGGGACTCTTCTGTGGAGAGGCTAGCATGGGTACACTGTAAAACCGTTTTGACCCAACCCTGCATCATTTGCAGCTGCATGGAGGATGTATTGCTTTACAAAATGAGACTACAAACAGTAAAATACCTATGTAGCTTTAACGGACGCAGTGATATTGCCATTTTCGTATATTTTGGGTCCCATGGGCCCATAGAAACACTCGTTTTGACCCAAGAGTTCAGTATAAATAATGTATAATTCGTAGGTTAATAATGTCAGACTGGCTAATAATAAAAAATGTTGTCAAAACTTAATGGCGAACTTCGTTTTCAAAATGAAAAAAAATTTAAGTCTTCGTCTTCAAAATTTTAATTGATTAAGCTAAGCTTGTCTTATAGAAGCAACAGTTAGATCTGTATAGTTATATATTTGGATACGCTAATGCGTTTTGTGTCTCTAATATTCGGAACTATGAAAATTCTGGTTTGTCCACGGCGCCGGTTGGAGGTAGGGGACCCCCTTTTTGAGAATCTCTTATATGCGTATAATTTTCATGCTCGTCCAAGGCCCGATGGTATGGAAAACCTCACGCTGGATAAATATGAGACATATTAATGTTCTAAACGAATAGGCATAGGAAATATGTAGCATATAGAACAGCATTTTGTCTTCTGCACTTTTCGGAAGACAGACGGCTGACCCGGGAGCCTGGGGTGGGGTAGCGCTGAAGTCGTGGTCAATCATGATCAAAACTGAAAGGGTTATTATTTTGGATTTTAGAAAATATGATTAAGTTATACGTAAATTTAAATTCATAATGTGGATTAAAAATATTGTGCAAAAAACATAAAAGTTGTAGTTTTCCGAGGTTTTACACGAAAATGCAATGCTAACGGAGACTGACAGCAACAAAATTCGTGGGTCCCGGTCGGAGTAAAAAGTTCCACTTGTTCAACATTCAACGCGCTCTTACGTCATCGGCACTTGTCTCATGATTCTAATGATAGCCTAAGATATTGAGCTCAATGTTTTTAAAGAGATAATGTTTTCTACACAAAATATGTTTTTCGAATGCCAGTGATACAAAAGTGTTAAAGTGCTCACTCCTGCGACTTCATCTATTTCAGTTACATTGTTCAATGCTTAATGGAAACCGATCTGTACAAATTGTTGAAAACGCAAAAGCTATCCAACGATCATATTTGCTACTTTTTGTATCAAATACTCCGCGGCCTCAAGTACATTCATTCGGCGAACGTTTTGCATCGTGATCTGAAGCCGTCGAATCTACTGCTGAACACCACATGTGATTTAAAAGTGAGAGAGCATAATCGATTTTGTTCATTTCGGTTTCGTAACTCATGGCCTAGTGTTACAGTGTATGTTCTTTTTTCGCCTGAAATGACGCAGTGCGCTTTGAACCGCGAGCTTGGCCTTGCGGATTTATCTCCGTAGCTATAAATGGCGCAGCTCATAAATTTGTTTTAGTTCGTTTGAGTTACAAAATGACTGTCCTCAAGTCCCGATCCCTCTGATGCTTAAAAATACGAGCAGACTAGTTATATGCATAGTTATGCCCATTTTAGGCTTGCATATATCATATAGGTAGAATAAGAATTTGTAGCATACTAGTGTTACACACGGGTTTGTTAAAATTGATTTTTGCAAGACAAAAAGATAGCTGTGGTTTAAAGCAAAAAAGTGCGTAGTTACGTGGCAGATGGTTTGACTGGACTGACATGTCGGCTTCGATGCGATCCAGGTCAGGGCCAGTCCAGTGTCTCTTCCCGGAGTCGAAACCCCGGGTGGGTATCTACAACAATTGTCTCAAAACAATGAAACGATAAATTCCTGTCGGCCAGCCCAGTAGCCACGGTTATGTAAAATAAGTTGTCCATACCGGTTTTTTAACAGAATACGTTGCAACGCTGTGGTACAGAGCACGCGAAATTATGCTCAATTCCATCGTTGTAACCGCACACATCATTTGTAAATGACACTGCTTATTTTTTCAGATTTGTGATTTTGGTCTCGCCAGGGTCGCTGATCCCGAGCATGATCATACCGGTTTTTTGACAGAATACGTTGCAACGCGGTGGTACAGAGCACCCGAAATTATGCTCAATTCCATCGTTGTAACCGCACACATCATTTGTAAATGACACTGCTTATTTTTTCAGATTTGTGATTTTGGTCTCGCCAGGGTCGCTGATCCCGAGCATGATCATACCGGATTTTTAACAGAATACGTTGCAACGCTGTGGTACAGAGCACGCGAAATTATGCTCAATTCCATCGTTGTAACCGCACACATCATTTGTAAATGACACTGCCTATTTTTTCAGATTTGTGATTTTGGTCTCGCCAGGGTCGCTGATCCCGAGCATGATCATACCGGTTTTTTAACAGAATACGTTGCAACGCTGTGGTACAGAGAACGCGAAATTATGCTCAATTCCATCGTTGTAACCGCACACATCATTTGTAAATGACACTGCTTATTTTTTCAGATTTGTGATTTTGGTCTCGCCAGGGTCGCTGATCCCGAGCATGATCATACCGGTTTTTTGACAGAATACGTTGCAACGCGGTGGTACAGAGCACCCGAAATTATGCTCAATTCCAAAGGGTGAGGATTATTATTTGTATAAAGTCGGACAGTGTATGATATGAAGTGGAAGAGTAAGTTTTTGATATATGCAAAATATTTACACGCATAAAGGAACTTGTAATGCAAGAGTAAACTTAAGATGCGCCCCCAACCATCCTCTTTTGACACCATATACAAAACGTTGTTGGCGAACAAAACTCGGATTTCAATAGTCGTACTCAATTTGGACATTGTCCTGTTCCATAACGCTATTAGCGAATGCAATTCGGCCCCTGTACTTTAACACCAATGTGTTCGCGAACATTTCAAATTATAATGTATGGAATATGAAATGGACTAATTTCTGTTCTTTAACGCAAAAAATGTAATTTGTTATCAGTGAACAACTGAATGGCAATCGCTCTTGTCAAAAGAGGATGGTAATGGACGCAGCTTAAGTTTACTCATGCATAACCGTCTTGCACCTATTTTCAGGTTTGAATACGGTGTTCTGGTATTGCAAATAGAAGTATTTTTTAATATTTAATATATATACTGAAAACATGAGTTTACGGACATTACTAATTTATAGATTTAGTGTAACGTGGGGGTATGGCGCATATGGGGTCCCTACATCCACAGTGGGCAATCCAGGTTGGTTGTTTGTGGGGTGGATCGAATCTGGCTGAAAAGTCGTTTGGCAATCTCAGTTGCTCCAAATCTGCTTCTCATTTCGGGTTGCAGTTGGGGCGCCATAGCAGAAATTTTATCCGTGGCCGAAGTAGCTAATTTGTGCTCAAACAGGGTTAGTTAGAAGTTAAATATGATGCAGATCCTGTGTGTGTCCGCCGTTAAATGCCTTTCCCTGTTGTGGTGGAGCTTGGAAAACCGGAAGCATTCACTATTGACCTTCAAAAAGCCAAGCTTGCAAGTTAGTCAGCTGTTTTAACTAAACTTGTTTATAAGCCCGAATGTGTTTAAAAAGATGCGTCAGGTCGAATGTGTTTTTCTACACTTCGTAATCATTCGTGAGAGATCAATTCTCTTTTTAAATCAGCGGCATTCTGTTTGATTTTTTATAGATTCTTTGCATCTGCACCACAGTTCCGTTGACGCACATTCGTTTCAAATTCAATGAGCGCACTATATCACATCTCATATCGCTTGAAAATCGTACTATATAACTCAATATCAGAGTTAGTCGCGCTCATACGACCAAGTATCTAATATGTCGTTTTTGCAATAGTCATTATGTTTTTAAAGAAATGTGGGTAAATAATTAATAGCTTGACTTGGGAAAAGTGTCAGAGTTTTCCAGCTTCTAATACTAAGCCTTTTGGAATTTTTCACGGGCTCACGTTGTGAATAAATCTCTATTGTCCAGACAATAATTTTGAAAATATCATTTCTCCGGTTAATGGTTGCATAACAATTCCTTTCACTCGGTAGTTTTGGCTGAGAATAACGTCCATAGCCGTAGTTCTATTGTTAAAACTGATATGGTTCATTGCAATGGAGCGAGCAAACTTCCCTCAAATACCGCATAATTGCATCAAAAAACCTCTTTGTCCGCGTATCCGTCGCATAACTTCACCCCATTGATGGATTTTGGCAAAATTTGGTATTGGTCGCGTAAAGGAATGCAGTTGTGAACCTAGGTTTGGATTTGAGCTATCCCATAATTTGTTGCTTATATTCTGTCAAAAGCGGGATAAGTTGGAGACTTCTGATTGCGACCATTCGGGGGTACCCAACATTTTGGCTGATGGTTCGAGTAGAAAAAAGGATTTCGAGGACTACTACCGTCGTGTTATGAATTTCTTTGTCACAGCAGTCGTTGAGCCAACGTTTAAAAAACAAAATTATTGAAATTTGTTTGCTTATTGGCCTGAACTATGTTATTCGAGGGTTATTTAACGCGTTGGGTTTTATTGTTCCGCATGTGTGTTATTGATACTTCGGGAACGTTCCGGAGCTATATTTACTAAAATTTGGTACAACAAATATGTCAAATTTTGTCACTTTTTGGACATGTATTTGATTTGTTTGTCGGCAGAATGTGTTTGATGGTAGTTGAATATGATAAAAGCATTTGCCATCAAATATCCCACAAAATTACTCTTCAAATTATACTTTTTCTCAGTCTTTTCTCGTATTTGGTCATTAGAGAAAGAAATAGATGGTTGTGAAATAGATTGCCATCAAAGTATTGCCTATGTATAATTGCTCTCGTGAGAACTCTCAATCAGTTCAATATAGAACGTCGAAGTGGACACTAAAAGTGCAGTGTAGCCAAACTAGCTCCGGCTCTTCTCGCTTTGGGAGTTAATCATTTCATGCACGAAATCATGCTGACTACGTTGAATTTTGGCCTAAGATGGATTTAGAGTTTTTGTGTTGCTCAAACAGACAAATAGCAAAGTTTAGTCATGCTATTTGGCTTGAGATAAACAGTCGCTTTATCAGATGTGCTAATTTGTGTCCTTGTATCATAGACAGACTGTTCAAATGTCAAACCGTGTTGAACCTTTTACGTCGGTACATTTTGTAAGTATCAAAAGCTGCAGTGACTAATCTACTTTAACGAAAAAGGTATGCTCAGTAAACGTACAGCTCACACTGCAAATTTGCTTTTCGACGATAAAGTTTCTTAGACATAATTTTGTTATTTTTAGTCCTGTGGTCTTTGTTTTAATCATCCCTTGTTATAGTTATACCAAATCGATCGATATTTGGTCAGTTGGGTGCATTTTGGCCGAAATGCTTTCGAATCGCCCGCTATTTCCCGGGAAACACTATCTCGATCAGCTGAATCTGATACTCAGCGTTGTTGGATCCCCGTCTCAAGAAGATCTGCAGTGTATCATCAATGAAAAAGTAAGTCTAAACTTGTGCTCGAATTCAGAATTATCATTTTGCTGATTTAGTCTGCGGATCGCAAAGGTGCGTTCGCACGTTAAAACTTTTTATTCAAATTTTGGTTTCCAAGTTGACGGTGATACGTAATGGGAAATTGTGTTCGAAACACGATTTTCTAAATTTCTTGTTAAATATTGCGCTCATGCGTTGTTCCCGATGTGTGACTGACTAAAGTAATACGTCTCCAAAGTTTGAACGATGGCATGGAACTGAAAATGGAGATCCGTACTCTATCAATAATGCAGATCATTCATCCAGAGCTAAACATTTGTTGTTATGAAGATTTGAGCAGCCGCTTTCGATCTATGAGTTACAGTCTCAAAAAGATTTCCGCTAAGACGGTTTTTTGCTTGTTGATTGGTGCACGGTGGGCTGAAAGGGTTATCTAAAGCGTTAAAAAATTTTAGTTTCGTTGTTTCAAACCAACATTGGGTATATTATTAACCCTATCCAGTAGCTAAATTTTGGGGCGTAATGTCAAATTTTTGTGTTACTTGTACCAAGAGTGCATTAGGGAAGAGTATGACACTTCCATGCACTCTAATGTCTGTGTTTTATTCTACGGGCGTTTTCGGGAGCGGGGGGGGGGGGGTAGGTTAAACCAGCAGCTGCTTTTAAACCGAGCCCCCCAGAAATTGGGAGGGGGTGCGGGTTCGAGCTACCCCCACCCCAGAAACTGCGGAGGGGGCGGTTCAGGTCGACTACGCCCGTATCATCAAACGCGGGCTAACATGTGAGTGCAGGGAAGTGTCATACTCTTCCGTAATGCACTCTTGCTTGTGCCAAGATTTTATGATGGTTTCTTGAGTAAAGTAGGTATGACAATACAGACATATATATTGATTGTGGGGGCTAATCTCTCTGTATTATAGGATCATGGTAGGGGGTCGTTTCAAAATTTTTCCTCGTCCCCCCTCCATGGTTCTGTGGGAATCGTTATATCATTCTCAAAACTAGGGGTACGGTGGTCGTAATAAATATTGTTAATGATAGCATGACACTCCGCCCAGAAAAGTGAGGTGGCATAGGCTTTCCCCAAAATCATGGGGTTAAGGTGGAAATGGATCACGTCATGCGCACGCGTTTATATGATGAACTCAAGAGTGTCACACGCTTCTCAATAAATTATCATTGGTTCTACAAAAAAGTGTGTAACTCCAGTTTTAGTAGTTTTGAGATAATACCATTTTCCCATTTTGAACAAGATAATTTCGCCTGACTGTGCTAGAGGTCCAGTATTTGGAGTGAAACAGTGCACTTATTTGCTGTGTTTTGTACTGCAGTCTTCGGTCTTATTTAACTTAGTGTTCATGTGTGGCGCATAAATTTGTTGGAATTGCACTCTTTTTGCGTCGTGCTGTGAATTTAGCGTTAAACTGAAAACGACGTTGAACGAAATCCCAAAATGTAGCAACTGTCAGGCATCATTGTAAACGGTTTCATTGTCGGGGACCTCATTATCACATGTTGGTAGATTATTCCAAAGCTGACGGTCGTTCGCACGGATTAAGTGACGGAAGTTTTGCTCTATTTTGCCTTTCTGTCGGCAATAATGCCCACAGCTCCATATTTCCCTGTTAAAACTATATGTCGCTTTTTGTGGAAGGCCTTCGTTGTGAAATTGAATCGTTCGAAATCGCCCGCGAATGCTTGTTTGAAGAAAAGCATCGTCGAAACGCTTTGGAACTGAACCATGAATATATCTCGTAGGAGAGGTTGTCATTATTGACGCAGCGCTTTCTTGATTGGTGATTGACGTTACCGGCGCACGATTTGTAGTTGTCCAGATCGTGTTTTGTGCTTTGATCGAGCCATTCTGGACGCGCTGTGAAGTGTACTCTTCGTACCCAAGCTGAACGAAGCTGATATTAAGTTTCTACACTTTTCTTCGATAAAACCCGATTGTAACTTGCCATCGGGATTGTTCCTGTTGTAGGCGCTATACGATGCAACAGTTGTGGGGTCAGATGGTAGAGAAGTTTGTTTATGGCATGTCCACTCCAGCAATGCAATATTGACGAGTGGAAAGACCGGATGTATTCAGTAAATGCTGTTGTATTTATATTCGTTTTCGATGGTGTCTTCCCGTGGGGGCCTCCGGCAGGCAGCGTTCCATTTAGCCCTGCTGAGGCCAGAGCTTTGACGACCACGATATTACCCTGAGCCAAAGTGTGGACAAGAAAAATGTCTTGCGAACTTTAACAGTATCACCGTTACTATACGTCAAGGTCGTAGCTTGTCTGGATTTCTGGAGACTTTCTTCGTTGGCATTGTTTTTCTGCTGCTTGGACATTCAGTCGCATCAGCATTCGCCGTTGGTCAAAAGTGCCCGACCAGTAACCGTCGTAGATTATAACGTTTGGAGGATTCCTAATTATGGCGGTGCTACGATGCATTGGGCGGTAGGCTTTGGTTTTAACCGTTGGTGGTGCCTTCTGGTTTCTTAGCGGTGGTGTAAACTAATAATTCGCTGTTCATATTTCTTTGAAATTGCTGCCGCCGCTGAAGGAAACACCAGTAGTGCTGTTGAGTAAGAGATGTGTTTTTGGAGAGTTCTGGGTGTCTAACAATGTTCTGAAAGGATTAAAAACACGTGAAAAACAGTCCGATTTCGTGTTTTGGCACACAGACAGTTGCTTGCGCCCTCACTGTTTGCAGGGATGTGTAAGTTGATAGATTGTACCATATTGTTGTTGACTGTGTAACTGATAGGCTTCCGGATGCGTTGAACGTAATGAAAGAAATTGTGCTTACACGTTATGTATTCACTAGCCAAGAGTTAGGTCCTTAAACCGTGAACAATTGAACTACTGAAATTTATTTTATATTGAAAGTTGTGATTGTTGAATTTCGAAAGTTTCTGTCTTTTTGGCTGTCGGAGGAACAAATAAAGGGTCTTATAGTGTTAAATTATTACTTTAAATGTATTGTTACTTTCCGACTTTTAACCGGAACAATAATATAACAATACGATATGAGTACGGAAATGCGTCAAAATATTTTCGTAGGGCATCTAAGTTAGCTACAAATTCATAAATAAGTCGTATGTCTTGTTCGTTTATTTGTAGATTTTAGATAATATTTGCTAATGCTAAACTGGATTTGAGCCAGTTTTACTTGTCAAAACATCGTTGGAGCTATTATCATCACACGATGTCTGCGATGTTATAATTTAAAGATTGTACTCAGTCGGAAACACAAAAGCAATCGTTATTGAATAATTATTCTTTTAAATAGAACACAATCGAAACAGCTGTATAGTTTGTGTTTCGAATTTAAAACACGTTTCCTTTGCCGATAAGTGACGTATATATATTTGCGGAATTGTATGGCCAACCCCTTTTGTTGGAAATAAGCTTCTCTGTCGTGTTTCTTCCTTTGTGTTGACCCTGTGTTTAGCGGGGAAGGGGGTTGAGTTTGTTAGCTTTCGTGACGTTCATTTCATATAAGCAAAACAATGGTGCGACTTGACAAGTGGCGGTCAGCAAAGCTCATAAAATGTGCCATATAATGATCTGGTATATTTCCCCTATTTTTGTCAATTTTACCCCAATGTTTGGAATTTTTCACCATATTTTTTCAATTGCTAAGATGTTCCCTCGACGGGCGGGAGTGGAATCCGCTCTGTCTATAGGGGGATCCGACCCTTAGGAGGTAACTCTGCATCGACACCTATGAACTAAGGCACTTGGTGTTATTTTTCGTTTATATATAGTATAATAAGCGACTGTAGAGGTACGGCGGAAAGAGAAGATTTATATATGGATAAACTGGTGCACGGACTACGACACATTGTCATTGCATTCATAGTATTTTTGTCTCTCTCATGCTTTTTCCTGTGTATTTCCACGGTGCTTACTTGTGTTTCAGGCACGTTCCTATTTAATTCAGCTTCCGCGAAAGCAACGCCAGCCTTGGTCACGGCTGTATCCGCACGCCGACCTGAAAGCACTCGATTTGCTGGACAAAATGCTAACGTTCAATCCCAATAAGCGGATCGTTGTCGAGGACGCCCTTGCACATCCCTATCTCGAACAGTATTATGATCCAGCCGATGAGGTTTGTTATTAGTGTTGTTGACGTTCAATCCCAATAAGCGGATCGTTGTCGAGGACGCCCTTGCACATCCCTATCTCGAACAGTATTATGATCCAGCCGATGAGGTTTGTTATTAGTGTTGTTGACGTTTAACCCCAATAAGCGGATCGTTATCGGGGACGCTCTTGCACATCCCTATCTCGAACAGTATGATCCAGCCGATGAGGTTTGTTATTAGTGTTGTTGACGTTTAACCCCAATAAGCGGATCGTTGTCGGGGACGCCCTTGCACATCCCTACCTTGAACAGTATGATCCAGCCGATGATGTGTGTTATTAGGTGTCACTGTTTTGTTGTTCAGAAAATGTGACTTGAAAGTTTTTTGCAAATACAATCGCTTGGATTGAAATTCTTCGCCGCTCATTATTTTATAGAAATTTCAATGATATATATTATTTTTAAATTTAAACACTACTTGGCTTACAAGAGGTCTTTCTACTTTCTGAATATAATACTGCTCCCGAGATTCGAATAATATATTATTTTTAAATTTAAACACTACTTGGCTTACAAGAGGTCTTTCTACTTTCTGAATATAATACTGCTCCCGAGATTCGAATAATATATTATTTTTAAATTTAAACACTACTTGGCTTACAAGAGGTCTTTCTACTTTCTGAATATAATACTGCTCCCGAGATTCGAATAATATATTATTTTAAAATTTAACACTACTTGGCTTACAAGAGGTCTTTCTACTTTCTGAATATAATACTGCTCCCGAGATTCGAATAATATATTATTTTTAAATTTAAACACTACTTGGCTTACAAGAGGTCTTTCTACTTTCTGAATATAATACTGCTCCCGAGATTCGAATAATATATTATTTTTAAATTTAAACACTACTTGGCTTACAAGAGGTCTTTCTACTTTCTGAATATAATACTGCTCCCGAGATTCGAATAATATATTATTTTTAAATTTAAACACTACTTGGCTTACAAGAGGTCTTTCTACTTTCTGAATATAATACTGCTCCCGAGATTCGAATAATATGTAATTCACTCATCACGAATTTTAACTACATTTTAATGTTTAATTTAGCGTCGGCAAATATCATTTTAACCAAATCCAATATAAGCACTATCATTAGGCGCATCTGAGCAGAATTTGGAATCAATGTGGTTGTCAAATTTTCAGACTTTTCCCTACATGTTCTAGGAATTACTGTGGGTTATAAACTGAGGAGTGGTGGTAGAGAAATAGCCGCTGCCAGCAAATATAGCACCCAACGACATCGCATGGGGTTTGCAAGAGTCAACCTATCAGTAGACTCGTGTGTCCAACATATTTCGGTCAAGCCTTAATATGTCATTCATTAACTGCGTACTCAAAACTATGCCGCGATACTGTTCTTTTAATTTTAATTCCCCCGGTTGAAGTTTTGTTCGTGCCGGCTTCAAAATTTAATGTTTACTGGAGAAAAGTGCTAAAATTGTTAATAAATTACCTTAGAACGGTAAATAAAAATACGCTCTGCTGATGTCAAAAGCAGCTTTTTAGCCAATTAAGCTAGTCAAATTTTGGCTAGTCCAAACCTCGGAAATTATAGCCGGGGTGCGGGCCGGATTTTGCCGGGGTCGATTTTTTGCCGGATTTTGTCGCGTTTACATGTTAATTCTTGTCAGCAGGGGGCTTCGAACCGGGGGTACCTCCGTTTTGCCGGGGGGCAGCCGAAAATGCCTGGCCCCCCACTTTGGACTAGCCAGAAATTTTCAACTTTAAAAACAGTTTTTTGTAAAAAATTTTGTCAAGCTTTGCCAGATGGGTTTGTTTTTGTCCTGTATGAACTAAAAAATTTTGCCAGTGTCAGATAAAATTTTGCCAGGGGATCCAATTGCTGGATACCGCGTTGTTTTGCTAGGGATTACCGAAAATGGTAGTGACCTTATCCCACCCCCACTTTGCAGAAACCAGTGAAATATTATCGCTACTTTGTTTTAATCAAATGCAGAAAATGACTTTATTGGGCTTAATTTGCTCCATTTACATCAGTATTCTTTCAATAAATTTCGGTTTTTTTTCAGCCTGTAACTGAAGAACCGTTTCGCTTCGAAATGGAGTTTGACGATTTACCCAAAGAACGCCTGAAAGAGCTAATTTTCGAAGAAACGCAACTGTTTCACCACCGATGTGAACAGGTTCAAATGGAGTAATCGAGAGCGATATCCTGATCACGCGGTGCTTGTCGGGTCAAAAACGCTGCATATTATGTTGATTTGTTGATAAGTACAAAGTTAAACATAAAGAGTTTTCTTGAGGAAGGTTTGTTTTCAAAGCTGAAAGACTTCTGAATACACAGCGGTGGTCTCAGGGAAGTCCTTACAAGCCAAGTCAATACTTGGTTATCCAAATATGGAAACTAGGCGTCTATTTCTTTACGATATATGAAATTGGTTTTCGGAACTACGAACTAAGTTTAAAGCATCTGCCATTTCAAATCAGACCACCGGTATAGTTTTAGATATAGTTAAATGTAAGTTTCGCGCATAATTTTTTTTGGAACGAGTCAATGGGTCGATAGACCGAAACAGTGGAAACTGAACGGAAATTAAAATTTTCTCAACAAATACTCATCCTCTTATTGTTGGTTTTGGGTTTTTTCTAATGACCAAGACGTCCCGCTCGCGTTCATTATTTTTTGGCGTTTAACGAACATGGGGCCAGTGGTGACTCCGATCTCATGACGCCAGGATAGCGCCAAATAGTTTTTCCCACGGTCTAGATGCATAATAATTAATCTTTTCAAGTCATGTGAAGTATGTGCTTTATCTGCAATTATTATTATTGTAGTGCTTGTTACAATACATGTACGTCGTACCTGCATTATATGTACATGATGTGCGTTTTTGTCATGTTTGCTTGAGTTTATCTGTATATTTTTATGGCATTGCGGATTTATAGGGGTTTTAGATCCCGTTCTGCGATTGCCTGAAAGCTTATCGGTGGCAAGTCGCGATGTCAGGAACGACACAATGTGCGCTGCGGCAAAGCAGCTATCTAGATTATAGACACGCTTAAATGTTGAGCCTAGATTTGTTAAGAACAATTATTTAGTACGGCACGGTTTTTTTGATGTTTGCCACGTCGGTGGTCGGTATTTTAGATACTTAGCAGTGAATAACCGGAACCAGCAACCGGAACCGTCGATTTAAACCGGAACTTGGTCTTCGAAATATATATATAGTAAAACAGATGAAGCAAGAAATGAAGGTAT
>JASANE010017230.1:0-65012 GCA_030248225.1 Trileptium ribeirensis
ATTGCAGATAATAAATGTAACGAAATATAAATTCCGGCATCACATTTCGCCTGCGACTATTGTAAAGGATAAGAACTCTCAGTTTCAGTCCACTCTCAAAACCGTGACGAGCAATTGAACCAGTAATAACTATACAAGTTCTAGGAAATTACGATAGACGAAATTCTAGAAAACAGTTCGATAGTTACGCGAAAGTAAACATGAAAATACTAAATCGACACCCAAGCGACGATAGGATAGAAGCCACTCTGAAACAAAACGCATGAAAATTTCCGTAAGACACGACACTCTTTTGTTCTTTCCTCGAATTTCCGAGCAATTTATTCACGTTTAGCGCGGTTGTTGCAGAACTAAAATCCACAGAAAGACTAATTCCAATAAAACTGGTACCTATCTGCAAGAAGCTAAGTTACGCTGAGGCTAACTTTTTAGCGAGCTTTCTTAAGCGCGGTGTTTTCAAGGCAACTGTGACTGTTGCTTTGGGCTTCTAAGTCAGCTGAGATAATGACTTAGTTGTATATGTGACCCCATAGAACTGCTTCGATTCCTTGTGCACAGCCCATTCACTATGTTCAGGTAATCATTAGGAACAAGGTCTAATCTGGAAGTGCCCGAAGCATGCCTAAGATATGGTCGAAATGGTATCGACGGCTCGAATGGCATTGCCTTTGATTGACTAGGTTTTCGCGCCGTACTAAGTGGACACAAACACATCTGAAAAAGCATATATCATAGTTTTCCATTGTCCAAGGTTCGTTAGCTCAGGGGAGCGGTCATACAATTCGGCGGGGGTGCAGGCATGGTGGGGGAGAATAGGCCACGAGGGCTAACCAAATATTTTCTCATATATTTTCTGTGTTTTGCCTTGAAATCGTTGCGATTTTGCTAAAATTGTTAAAATCTTGGTTGCCGTTACGCGCGCGTTATCGGAGTAGTGGTACGGAGCGTCGTTGGAAGGGGTAATATTGCTTAAAGAGGTGCGACCCTTACCTATTCATGGACAATTATGTTATATAATAAGTTTCTTTTTACTTCATAAATTCACTCACCTATAATTTGTATTTGTAGGTGCATATATTTCTTGTCTTTCCTACAAAGGTTTACAGTTTAAAAATAATCAATGTCCAAAATTAAAATCCGTAATATACCTATATTGGATAAATATTAATCCTGCTGTATTATATCTTGGGTTAAGAAATTGCGAAAGTATTTAATGCACAGTGCGATTCTGCAACCAACGAACGTATTGGAGTATATATTAGGCATAAATTTAACGTCTGTGTGGCTTAATTATTGTCAGCGTTTGTTTATCACAATGGGATCATAATCACTGGCGGATCCAGAAGTTCTTTTCGGCGCCTTCGGACCTCGAACCATCATTGATTAACAAATTGTTCAAACATTTTTTGTATTTTTTTCAAATTTTGATGACCCTAACGTCTGATTAGTCCGACGGAATGCTCGAACCACCCCACACTTTCATTCTGTAAATCCGGTAGTGATCATAATCGTTCTCTTCTCCGGACACCTGTAGCGTTTGTGCGATAATTGTAGATTTTCTTCTATCACTAAATATTGCTGAATAGTAGGACAGCATATTATTGATTTAAAATTTTTTTAATGTCATGTATTATGAAACGCCTCAAAAATATATATGAATAAGATAAATATATATCATGCTTTTCATAAATAAACTTCTCGTTAGTGTTGTAGTTTTTTCGTATAAAAATATGTTAGGCATGCCGTGGCCACTGACGCACATTTGCATCAAACGTATAATGCCAAGCGTTGTGTTAACTGCTTTTATCGTGTGGTGTTTATTTACAGTTGCCCTTGTTCTTTAACTTTGCAATCGAACAATATGATGCTGCTTAGCATAGTGGTTGCGTACTTTGTTTATAAAGAACGTTCTGGTGGTTCGATTCATGACGACGGCTCACGTTTGTCAAGCATTGCACAATACACAAATTATTAATTCGGGCAAGGAAAGTATGCAAATCCTTATATCTATAACGCAAGTACCCATAGGGCTTATCATGTCGGACCCCTTCTAAGCCATACTTACCCTATCGATGGCCGTGCATGTCCCCAAGCCTACCAGGTCATGACAACTGCAGATAATTTTAGCAATTATGATCAAAATTACAAAATTATGAAAAAATTGGGACGCATGGGTGAAATTGTGAGAAAAAATAGGAAAATTTTATAAACTTTTTGGTTACCCCGCCTTCTGCACCTCCATTTCACAACTACCCTCGACGCGCGCACCCATCACTCGCCGGAACCAGCTATTCCCTAATGTGACAGGGAGCTAGGTTACATATGCATTATAATGTGTGGTTTTAGACAAAACATAAAGCAAAGTTTTCGTTTTGATAGACAAGCTTCCTTTTTTGACATTGGACATGTAACTAGACTTCCTCAATTTTTAGTGTTGGTATTTATACAATCTACCACAGTCTTAGTGAGGTATCACCGATAAAATAATGCAGTTTTCTGTTCACCCACTGTGTAGAAAGTAGTATAGGACAATAGAAAGCGATATATTGTTCATAACAATAATAAATTGTAGTTTTCAACTATATCTTCTACTATAGCTGAACGTTTTCAATTCCTTGATAATCCCACTAACTGACTGACTGGCTGACTGACCGACTGACAGACTCGGTTGAAAGATGCTTAAAACCGGACAGGTTTGAACCGTTCCAGCAAAACCGAATAACAACGACCAATTATCGGCGATGGCTCGAAATTAGTTTATGCAACAGATAGCAGTTTCATGTGGTGTTTGTTTGCTCTACTATAGCTGTTATATAAAGTTTTAGTAGGTATACTTATATATAAGTGTATTAAAATATATAAAAGGTATATGTGTGTTGTGTGTTAGCAAGGTCGGGGAAGTAGTTGAGGCATGAACAGGGGCGTCTTCTAGTGTTTACTGGCAAACGTGAAAAAATTAATCGATGGAGTATAACAAAATGAATGTAAGCTACTGGATCCCTTCACTGTCGAAGAATTTGAGTCGCCGCTGGCTGTGAAAGTTGCAATATATTTTCAAACACGCATAATACATACATGTTAACGCCCCAAGGTCTCGGGGAGGGGATAGCCATGGTCAACGGGGGACAGGGGCCATCGGGCGGAGGTCATCTGGGGGTGGCGATAAAAATTCGGCAACACCCGCCCTGTCGACCCTGCATATTTGCGAAGTTCGACGCAGTTTTTGGCGAAATTTTTTATCATTTTTGCAAAAATTTTCCGCACGGCTTCGGCGGGAGGGGAGTTCGGTCTCAGCGCGATAAGGTGACACTCTCATGGTAGTAGCCCTGGGATTCGTGGGAGTACGAGGCCTCAGGGGTAGTCCACTGAACACTTGTAAGGCATGCGTGATATAATAGGTGTCCAAGGTAAATCGGTACTGGGTCAGTGGGAGTACTGTTCGTCGGCTTTCGGCCGCGTTCCGACCAGCCGGTTTACCGCCCAGCCGTTTCATGCGGTGCCGAAATTTCACGCCGGCCGGCCAACGAAAAAGCCGGCCGGTGCCCAACAATACTAAGGCTCCGCCGAAGCCTTTAACATATGAACCGATTGTACTGATTTTACCACCATTCAACTCAGGTCATCAATACAGTTAGAATGGTGTCTAGCAGATGGTTAAATGTTTGATTACCATGTAGTCGTAATGTTTACATTTTTAGAAATAATCTGTAGTGTATTGGTATGGCACACATGTTTTAGATAAAGTAAAAACAGACTTGACGGTAGGAATGTGGTCATATTTGGGCGCTTGATTTACAGGAATTGTATTCCTTATGAAGTATCGCTAGGGTGGATATAAACCGGGAAATATATCGGGACACTTTTGAACGCGATTGGTGAAGTCCACGTTCCAAATGAAAAGGTGTCGAGTCTTACTAGACTTTTGGAACAACAAATGCAAATAAGGTGGCCTAGAGTAATATCTGATTTATGCTGGTTTCGTAAGCAGTAGAGGCCGCCATTTAGCTATGGTCGCTATAGGCTTCGTTCTAAAGTGTAAGCTGTTTTTCGAGGCTGCGTGGCTTAGGTTAAGTCATACATGCTGACGCTTCGAGTGGGTGAGTAGCCGGTGTCGGGGGGGGGGGGGAGGGGAAGCGGTCTCAAGAGGGGGATAACGGCCCTCGGGGTAGGAGGTAGGCAGGGGCGGTGACAAAAAGTGGACGACCTGACATCACTCGTCACACCCTCATTTTTGCCGATTTCATCCCTATTTTTGATAAATTTTTGCCAATTTCCTCCTATATTTGCAAAAATTTTCCAAACACCTAGGCCCGAGGAGAGAGTGGGTCAGGTTGGGGGTTAAGGCACCTCAGGAGATAGAGCGGTGCCCTAGTGGGAGGGGGGCGGACTAGGGCCTTGTTGGGGTGGGGGTGGGTGGGTTCGCAGGCTTTAAAGCTGCTCCAGAATGTAAGGATAAGGTATAGCTTTGTTGTTACACTGTAATAAGATCTGCAGCTTAAAGATCGTTGTGGTTTTATACGTAAATGTGTGGTGGATTAATGTAATTTCGTGAACAATTTAGATTTTTTAATAATCTCATATAAAAATTGCAAAATATGGAAAGGTCTGCCGGTCGTACTGTTGGATACCAGCGGGAAAGTAGCTGGACGTCTTTTTTCCGGTCGGTCGTTTTGCCGGCCGGCCGTTTACCCACCGGCGGCCCTCAAAATTTTTCGGCTGGCCGGCGGACGGCCGGGCAATGAAAAATCCGGGCGGTGCCCAACACTACTAGGGGGTAGCCAAAAATTTTCCCTGGCTCCTCAATTTCTCCTTATTGTTCCCATGTTTGCTAAAATTGCTTTATTTTCCGCGCTTTTTTGATGTGAGAATTGTGTAAATCAAATCGCTTATCAAATTTTTCTGGAATTAATTATGATCAATTTTTTCGACACTTTCGTTTTTTTGGGGACGCCACATGACACCTACGATATAATATATAATGCTCATTTGTGATGTGTATGTATCTCTTATATAGTCGTATATATTGAATATATGCTTTCCCTTTAAAATACTATAAATAATACGTTTATATATTTATGATAATATTTATTATGTGTGAATATACATAAATGCACCATAACTACTTAAACGTATTATTTCAAATAATTAATAGTATAAGCATATAGCCAATATAGCGATTGTATAATAGATGCATACACATCGCAAACATGCTTATTATGCATGAGTAAACTTAAGCTGTGATCCCTATTACCCTCTTCTGACACATGTAGGAAACGCTGTTAGGAACAGAACTGCCTTTGCAATAGGCAATTTCAAAATTAAAAATTTCCGTTCGCGAACGGAAAGCGACTTTGCTAAACGGTGTAATTTCTATTCGCTAACACAATGCACCTATCTGCTGTTTGGTCACAAATTCCTTTCACAACGCACAATGTGTCAACACACATTCGGCATTTTTTCGTTACACTAGCACATTTCGTTTTATTGAAGCGCGAGTAAACTTAAGGTGACCCCGCCAACCATCCTATTTTGTAATTTTGTATAAAAATTGTTACGGAACGCTTTTTGGTCAATTGAAATTTGGCGAAAAATTGTTCGCAAACACACTGCTCGCGATTGAAATCTAGCCATTTTGTGTTCGCGAAAATTCAAGTAAAATTACCCAAATTTTTGAGAACGAAAATTTGTCGAATTTGAATTAAACCGGTTTGTTCGCGAACACCAAGAGCTTAACTACAGGATCGATTTGCTTGTGACGTCACTTTTGCATTAAATTTATTCGCGAATACTGAATAATCCAAATTTAAATGATTAGGCATTAGGAAACCGAATTTCTGCAAATTGAAAACGCCGAAATTCTGTTCGAACACAAAGTATAATTTCTGGCACTTGGATTTGATTTTGCCAATTTTCGGTTAGCGAAAAACCGAATGAAATTCAGCCTATTTTCCGTAACAAGGGTTTGCGATTCGATATCGGTTATTACAAAATAGGATGGTTGGTGGGGTCACCTTAAGTTTACTCACGCATAATGATAATACGTGTAGTTCTCTAATATTACATGTGATGTGCAGGTAATAAAACAGTAAACCGGGGAATCTCATAAAATAAAAATCCCGCAACCAACGCACAACGTTCATTGAAACAGTTGTAAAGACTTTTGTCTATGTGTGGAGCCGCACACATTTTTTCCCATGTTGTCCGCGGGCCTGCAAACAGCTGTACGTGGGAGGAGGAGCGGGTGGAGGCCCCTTCTTCTCCTCATAATAAATTTTTAAAATTTAAATAATTAGAAAAAATAATAAAAAATTCTTTTTTTTTAAATTTCTTCCGCCCGGCGGAAAAAAACTTTTGATACAAAAATTAAGAGATGTCAAACAGTTTTCCTATATTTTCACCAGTTTTTTTAAAACATGAGTTCATAAAAGTTCTAACTGAACTTTGCAAACTGATTATACTGATTATGCCATTGCAGTAAACATTATTTATATTTTTATATATTTTGACTCATCCAATTTAGCGTCTTACATATATCATTTTAAAAAAGGGTTCAGAACTTGTAAATAAACCAAAACAAAGCTAAAAAGTTTTACAAGGGTGTTATGCGACTGTCGCTTGAGGAAACCAAGCTAGAGTTTATTATAAAAACCCATACAGTTATAGAATAAGACACTCGGTCACACTGTTATCATAGTAGCACGTATATTAAATTATCGTTTTTAGGATGCAATATAAGTTTGTGCGAAAATTTTTATAAAGATATTGGCCAAAGTAAACATGATAGGCTTCCCAGATTCACTCGGGATTTAAAAAGTTTCGATTTCCCATATTCCCACGGGAAATGGAAATATTGTAAACTTCCATTTAACCATGCACTTAACCAGGAAAATGGGAATTTGGAAAGTGGAATTTACAAAAATGGGAATTTGGGAAATTGGGAATTTCAGAAAGTTGTAAATTGAGAATTCCCAAATCCACGCGGGAATACAAAAGTTTCCAATTTCCAAATTCCCATGGAAAATGGGAAAGCGAAAATTTTATTAACATGGGAAACTAGGAATTAGAGAAAGTGGTATTTGTAAAAATTTAAAATTGGACAAATGGGATCTAAAAAATTTCTATTTCCCAAATAACACGGGAAATTGGTAATTTGAGAATGTGAAAAATTGGAAAATACAAAACCTGGGAATATAAAATTTCAATTTCCCAAATTCTCGCGGGAAATGAAAAAAATTGTGGAAATACAATTAACAGCTTAAATTATTTAAAATCCCATGAGAATTTGGGAAGTTTTAGAACCTTACTAATTCCGCGGGAATTCGTGAATTTAGAATTTTTGATATTCTAGTCGGAATTTTTGAATCTGAAAATTCGTGTACAAATCATAGGTGCACTGCTGGCGTACGGGGGCTAATTTGTTTTGACGGGACTGGTGCAGCAGGAGGAAGGGCAACCAATAATTATCGGCACAGTCCCAAATTTTTCCTCATAATGTTCCCATTTTCCCTCATGTCGTAATTTTTCTCATAATTGTAAAATTTCTGCGCGAGTGGGGCAGATACAGCTTAAAGGAGGATGCCTACTGCCCCTATGGACACTTATGGCATACTCCTAACCAAGTTGCTTTTGTTTAAGAAGCATATACAACACATAAAGCACCAAATTTTAAAAGGGGTCATGGCTCTAACCGTGATCAAAAGGTAACTATGCAATGGGCGTAACAGTTAGTAAATGCGCGAACATTAGTGAGAATACTGAACGAATTACCGAATGTGTCTCGAGGCAGAGGATGACACCTTCTCGAGCACTAATACACTAAGCCCTGATTTAGATCTCACGTTGTTTCCGGTCTTAACTACCACTATATAGCGGCTTCCGTGGAGCGAACCTACATTCACGGTTAGTTTTAAAAGTGCGCCATACAGACCGATCGTTTTGAGTTTGGTCGCAAAACCGTAGTTTCTGCCACGAGCCAACCCCAACCCAATTGCAATATTCCACCCAGACTAGAGCGAGTAACGGTCGTGTCAAGTAACACGTGCTCAATATTGAAGTGTTAGAAATATTATGTATACTGCGTCTTTGTCGTCATAAAAAGACCTGTCAAAAATCAGGACTCCTTAAGGTTTGCAAACACATATAATGTTATATCCACGTATTAACACAGTACAAAAACACGAGTTTCAGCAGTTTTGTGGACATAAAAAACGAAAGTTAACGCACAGACTCAAAAAATTATAATTAGAAACATCAACGCTGGTGCTGTGCGTATCCAGAAAATATATTTGTTAAATTTTAACACCGACGGAATTGGAAACGCTAGAATCAAGCCCCATGTGAAGCTCAATAGATCAATAGCAGTTATCAAATTCATATTGCACGACGATTATTCCATTGTTCCGGAAAGAGATTTTTGAACATGTCGCAACGCACACCGACTTACAGCAGTTTGTTTCTGCTCTGTAAGACACTTAATGTTTAGACTTGACGTCAAATCAGATAAATTCTGCGGTTCCTATTCAGCTGTTCGTTGGCTAAATTCGTTTCGAAATATTTTCAATTTGGTGGATGATATACGGTGTTCTAGTTATAAACCATGCTGGCAATCAGTCGTGAGTTTTTTGTGATGCAGCAGAGAGACAGAACATAATTTTTGCACAGTTCGCCGTTATTTGGGAAAATTTCCCACGCAACGCTTTCTCCGGTTCATTCACTGTAGTTATAGTTGGTCCAGAAAATACCAAAAGTTTGCTTCTAAGTCAAAAATTTGAATGAGTATCCTGACTACCTGAGTAAGAGCCAAGGTTGATTAAGCTGTGACACACCTAGCAAACCCAATATGCGCGGAAATTTGCAGCTAAACCCCCGTTATGAGCATAGTCTCATTCAGACATGAGACTATTAGCTACTAACCGCAAATCACTAGGAGCAGAACATATCTACGTTGGTAGTTTTAGACGTACTCGATCGGTGGGGTCGGAGTCAATGTTGTGAGCTGAATTCATTAAATTTAATAAAGTTATCACATATAATAACTACTCGTTATGTACAAACAGGCATCATTCCACTGCCAGTTTATTTATGCCTCAAATCCTTAATACATCATACAATGAATTCCAAGTGTGATATGCTGTTTTTAACGTAAATAAGACTTTGAAATTTTAGGATATGATTGTTCACATCCGGATATGCGGATTATCTGATATATCCCACAATTTTACCCGGATATCCGTATATGGTAAACCACATCCCTGCCCATTACTTGTAATTATAAACAAAAAAATCATATGAGGCATATTAGTATGCTATATATATAGGTGATCAGTCACCAAAGTCACACAGATTTTGCTTTCAATGGCTTTAGCTCTATTTAATTTGGCGACATCGTATTGTCTTAAAAGCGATATGTAACACCTTTATTTGTCGAACAATCAACAGGGCCGAATAACGTAATGGAATTAACAGCTATTTTCACATCGCAGGTCGGTCCCCGCTTTTGCGGGGCTGTTCAACGACAACGTCAGAAACTGAAATTTTACTATTTCTAATTTATAGCAACAGTAATATATTAAAACATGCTAACCCAAGTGCGTTCAGTAGGACTGTTGACATACCGTTACCAAGTAAATGAGGATAAATATGTGTCATGCCTAGTCAGACAAAGTCCGAAAACAATATAACAGCCAGACAGCTGTGACAAAACTAACAAATAAATAATGTATTGTTGCTTATTCAATAAATATAAATGTGAAAAGCGTAAATGTCCGATAACATATCAGCCATTCCCAGGAGGAATTTCGGTAATTGAAATTTTAATATCCCTGTGGGAATTTGGGAATTACTAGTTTCCCAAATTCCCAGTTTCCCACTTTCACATTTTTCCAACTTAATTGAACTTTTACAAATATTCCGTTTCTTAGAAATTTGGGGAATTAAAATTTTTAAGTCCTCATGCGAATTTGGGAAACAGGAACGGAAATATTTTAAATTCCGCTGGAATTTGGGACTTTGAATCGGCTTTACATTCCCATTGAACTTTCAAACACCATGAACCAGCAATATTTCCACAACATTATAAGATGGAAATGTTTTAATGAAATCTGGGAAGCCCCACAGGGTTACTTGAGCAAACATATCTCTGGTTGGCTCGATTACCTTGAAAAATACACCACGAATATCTGACAAGATAAGTATTTTTCATAAAATTATATTCACTACTAATTTACAGTAAAATTCAAAATGTACTAAACCGTAGATGGTTTAGAATATTCCAACTTTTACGATGTTGTTATCTATTCATGATTTTTTAAGTTACTTTTTATTATTTTTAGATATTTCCAACTACCGTTGAATCGTGATACACTAAATTCGGGCATAAACGCCGATTTTATAGAAAAATAACCCGTAATTGCTTTTTTGTAGAATACCTACATGTTGAAGATCTAAAAGAATTTTAGTTCTTGCGGCGCTTAGTGTACATAGGTGTATTTTTGTATAAGCGTCAGTGCCCATCTCAAGTTTAGGGGCCGGACGTTATAACGCTAGAAAAAAGAACAGCTTAGAGCGGGGGGTTGGGAGGGGCGGCAGCCCCCCACTCAGGCTTAGGCTTAGTACATGACTCATATAGGGACCCTAGCTTAGGCTAAGACTAAGGCTTAGGCTTAGTATATCAGAACGGCAAAGCATGTATGATACTGCGGCCCCTAAAGTTTACATGGGCCAGCGTGAGGATATTCTATAAATTCAAACGGAACGACCCAAGCGAGCGAAGTTTCCATTTCCGGCGCTACTTGGGAAAATCGTTAAAATAAGCGAGCGAAGTTTCTAGTTAGGGCGCTGCGGGGGATCGTTTGAAATTGGTTTTATCTATCGCTGTCATTCATAACTCTTTTTTTGGAAAGACGGTTTTCGACAAATTCTTTTCTCTGATGATAAAAAGTGAACACGATGTGCCATTTAGTTAAAAGCGAATAGCTACGGCCCATCTTTAGGTCCAGAATGACAAAACAAGGTTTTAAGGGTTCTTTGCCAAATATTGCCATATGGGTAGCAGTGTTTTGCAGCTCATACATCGCTACACGTGTTTCGCATCGAAAAATAGAGGACCAGCCTGCAGAATGAGCTCTTCAAGGTCAATAACTTTGCTGTCCACAACTTTTTGTAGTACCGCTCCCTAGTCTATTGTGGGCTGGAATACGGTTCGTCGACCCTTTACCAAATTTTCGGCCTGTTTTTACTATCAATGAGTGTCTGCTCAAGCACGCTGACTACGGTGTTTGGCTATTGAGAGTCCAACTTGACTATATCATACCTTTCGTTGGAGTTTCAAGGGTTTTAACTTCGTCGAACTCGATTTCCAAATGTAGTGTGTTTTCATTTGCTTGGTTATATATTACGTGCAGGACATCAAGAATGGTTTATATATAGGCCTTTTCTGAATTCTTAATACAATGATATGGTTACATATAGTATAGCATGCATATTTAATGCTTTTTATGCGTGGCCAATGGGATTAGGATTAGTGAACCTTACTTCCAGAATATATATAGTCTGTCTTTAGATGTTTGGTTACGTATTGAATGCAGGGTATCAAAAATTGCCTATATAGGTTTTTGGTGCGCTCAATACGATAGTATGGTTATCTAGAGTCAAGTACGATTGATTCATACCTTTTCAGATTTTTTCAATCGGTTTAAGGCCATTGAACGCGATTCCCGGTGGAATATACGTAGTCTGTCTCCAGTTGTTTGGTTAGGTACTGCGTACAGGGCATCAAGAATTGTCTATATAGGTTTTTCGGTATGCTGGGTGCTATGGTTTGGTTAGATAGAGGCCAGCATGAATACTTCGTGCGTTTTCAACTGTTTTCGATGGGACTAGGGTCGATGAGGCTTTATTGTTTTAATGGGTTCAGGCTACATAGGTTTTAGTGTAGTATATATACACATCAAACATAAAGCATGATACATTAGATTACAAAATTGCCGCTTGATGAAACCGCGCTCTCTCCACTTAACTCCCGATTGCGAGATACTAGTTGGTCTTTGTGTTGAATACATTTTACAAATGCAAGCCTGCGGATGGAATGGAACCGGTATTGCACTGTTGCAAGTGAAATACGCGCCCCACTGATCTAGGAGCCGTTACCCGGCTGCCCGAGAAAGGTCGCGAAGCAAATGAGCAACAACACGGGTGCAAACATACAGGGTGCGACAAATTCAGTTACCACAACACTTCACGACGCGATTTGGCGGCTTCTAAAGCCAGCTGGTGCTACAGGTTTATGCATACAATGACATTAATTTTGATCTTAGTTATTGATATGTTTATTCTATACGTATTTTCCTATGCATAATAACCAATAGGCTTATAACCTAGCTTCGATGAATATTGGTCAAACTTGTTTATATCGCGAAGTTTCTGGAAATTGCACACTTTCCAAGACTTACTTCTGGCAGGGAAAGCAATACCCGGGGGATGTCTTTTTTGTTTTAAAAGATAAGACTCAAGATATCGCTTCCGTGGGCTGGACCGTCGAACCAACGATGATAAGAGTATGTACGTGAGTTTGATATTTAGTTGAAATAACTGATTATGACATTTCAGCCTGTGGGACACCAATTTTATGGCATTTCACTGAATATTGAAATGTGAAGGTTGCTGGTTTACGAGCTGGAAACGAGTATAGTCGACATAGGAAGAATTGGGCATTTTGCCGTGTTTGTTTTATGTGATTTTGAAAGTTTTCTCGGAGCGATATGGTTTGGAAATAAACAAAAACGAATAGACGCATGTCGTGTGATATGTGTTTCTTTGAAGTACTTTATCTTGGAAAGAAAAAGAGTAATTTAGATGTCTGTGTTCAAATTTATATAAATTGGTGCAATGTTTGGGTAGTGCACTGCAGTTCGTTGTACCATTAGTGTAACGTGTGTAGCCGGGAAAATTACAAAAAAAATAAATATCTAATTTATAGCACCCCAGATTTAAATAAATCTTGCAACCGACAAGGAACTATTGAATCTACAAAAGGTTTACTTAAAGCAAATAAATGTGCAACAGGTATATAGAGGCTCCTCACTATTAAAAAATTAGGCATTAAGTTTGTTTTAAAAAACAATGCTAAATGGGAGTTCCTAGAACATTAGCAACATAATAAGGACAGCTATACAATAACTGCCACAATATATAATTCTGAAATGAATAGAAATTCGCTATGACCGGCAACATCACACATTTCTTCATGTGAACCATTCACCCACAGGGGCAAATGTGGTGTAGCTATGTACTCCATATTCCGCGATGCGAAAACAATCTTATTTTGTCCCTCCAAGAACTTATTCATATGAAATATATTGGTTTTTTGCACGTGGTTTAAGCGATACTCTGTAGCTTAACCGGTATATATTTGACAAAATGAGAACCATGATTAGTATTTTATGTATGTTTTCTTTAATAACGCGATTTTAAAGCAATTAATGTTATTTATGCATCTGAAGTTGGCGGCGTGGCTGAGTGGTTAGAGCGCCTGCTTCATAATCGTGAAATCGGGAGTTCGAATCCAGTGGTCGCGCTAATCTCCTTGGGCAAGGGACTCAGCCACAATTGCTTCGCAGTACCTATGCGTTAAACAGGGCCTAGACTTTGGTCTAGGCAGATAAGATGATGGGTGGTGTAATGGACAATCATCACGGCCAGCCTCCACACAATGCTTCGGCATAACAACCCGGATTGTCACCTAGTGCCAATTGCATCTTTATCCATCTTTATCCTATGTTTCTCAACGAAGTTCTCTATATGAAATATAAATACTGGTTTTGGTATTTCTTCGAGGAGTCGCACTGTATGGCCGTGCCTAAACCGTTATATATTTGATAAAGCGACCGCTTTAGGTCGCTTACTAGTTTTGTGTTCCCATAATACCGCAATATTAAGGAAAATGATTAATCTTAATTATGTCACTCTACCAATCTATATGAAATATAAACATTGGTTCTTAAATTTGGTCAGGAAGATGCACTGTACCTCAGCCTGTATATATTTGATAAAATAAGCGCGCTGGTTTACTTTTTATGTTTATGCATCCAAAATATCGCGATTTTAAGGCAATTAATCTTAACTATGTCACTCCATGATGTTCTCCATATGAAATATAAATATTGGTTTTTTGCATTTGGTGGACGAGATGCACTGTGCTTCTTATCCGTTTTATATTTCATAACGTGAAAGTATTTGGAAATAATTATAGTTTGTTGATGCCAAATTTTGTGTTGTTGTTTACTAAACATCAGTAAGGTTGACTCTCATTTAAACCTGAGATTTGGTTAGCTGTAGGCATAGCAAATAAATGCTGTTAAAACTGTCGATGACCATAACATGTAACAAATTGCATTGCCGCTGTAGACACCATTTGAAAATACGCCGAACACAGTATATCAACGTCCGAAAATGTTCACCAAGCTGAAATGTGGTCTTCTGATAACTTTATTAATTTTTATTGCCAAACACCTTGTCATTAATTTTAAGCAGAACTTTAATTTTTGCCTAAACAGCGCAATTCTTGGCTGTGTCATTTTTATAAACGATCTTGTGGTGCATTTGGCCTATAATTTGAAGGCTTCTGATAATATTTCTTATGTTGACAAAACGGAAATAAGGTGTTAAATGTAGCTTAAGATCTACGTAAACATTTGATTCATAACACTTTGTTGCACCACATTATGCCATTCATTTTCGGCAGAAATTTCAGATATCCAGTTTTGTAATAGAAGTGTTCCAAAAACATTTTTTAACGTTGGAATTATGTTTGTATTAATAGTGAACTTAATTTGTTACAATGATGCGGCTGCCGCGGACTTCATTTCCTTTTAATTGTTATTTTAATAGCAGCACTTATAAATCTATTCCTATCGAGTGTAGTTATTGTGATTTGTCATCTGTATATACCATTGTAAATGTGGTTATGTTAACAACCAGCGATATTGCTATAAGCAAATGCAGCATACAATCTGTAGATATGACTGCGTCTTATAATTTTACATAAAATTGCATGCAGTTTGCACCTGCACGCCACATGGAAATAGTGACAACAGGCCATTTTATGCGAAATTAGTACTATCGCATAGCCACTGAAATGCGTGAACGACATGTCATTGAAACGATGTGAGCGTGGTTTCCTCACAAGGCGCTCATTGCGACAAAAACTTGGCGTGACTTGTAAATTGGATTTATAAGAATCGCCATTTTGGCTATATGACGCAGCTAGATATTTTCCAAGGGCGTCGGATCAAAAGATCCGTGTCCTATTATTAATGACATCAGAAATGCAAAGCAACACCCCTTTATCAGACAGCGCTTGTTCTCTTCTTTAAAATTGCAACGTAAGTTTAAATATTAAACGTAGTATTCCGTAGTTCTACGCAAAACTAAATACAAATGTGCTTTTTAGTTTTAATTCTTATACGTATTCAAATTCGCTATTGAAGACTTTGATAAGGCCGAATACTTGAAATGAGCTTCGTCGTACATCGAATAAAATTCGGAGATATCGGTTCCAGTAATGGCAGCATAACACAACGATTTATGATTATTTTAAATCGATTTTTAATCTTGGTTAAGTTTCGCCTTAGCAGCATCGGCTTGCAAAATTAATCCGCTGGCTGACAGATGTTTTTGAAAGAAATATGAAACATCTCACTACATTTACAGGGCTGTTGCGATCCTAGTTCGATCCACTACAAAGTTTGTTAAATATACGATAAATCAAATATACACGCATTGAATTATGGATTAACCCTTTCATGCCCGAATTAATTTGTGTATCGTACAATGTTTGACAAACTCATGCCTGCGCCAGGGATCGAACCCGAAACGTACAAGTGAAACTTGTGTACGCAAACAACTGAGCTATCTGTGCACTGTTCTTCGGTTCCTTAAGGAACCTCACAATGCGAGTGAATAACAACGCACGTTCAAACGTACGATATACGACAAACTCAGTAAACACAACCAGTCGCAATGTGCGTTGGGTCCATTTGCACCTAGTGGGCATGAGAGGATTAAATGAATTACCAAAATCGCGGATCTTGATGTTAATGCAGGACAATGATTGTGACAACACATAACTGTGCGAAAATAAAGCTTTTGCAAGGAACAATACACGGTGCCCAATGTTGGTTGATTTTAGCATAATCAAGTTTTCTTACAGGCTTACTAAGTTTAAATTTCTATGGTGGCGCCTGATACGGATTGGAATCACTCGCTGTGGTTTGGCGGGCGATTATTCATCATTTATAGAGAAGTGCGTGCACGAATTGCGCCACGCCTTAAGCTATTCTTCCGACCATATTGTACGAAAACTATATTGTGATGACGTTACATTGATATAACATTGTGTCATGAATACAAAGATATGTTATTGTAGCAGCGATGTTTTTGGTTTGTGCTATTAATTCGTGCACGCACTTCTCGGTGAATGATGCATAAATCGCGGATAATGGAAATCAAATTTCACTCTACCTGCTTTGCGAACATATTGCCATACAAATATAATGTTAGACCATTTGTGCAGTGACAGTTATCAAGAATTTGCTAATGTAGTTGTCTGGCGACACTGTTCGGTATCATTTGACGCGAAGAGTTCAAATTTCATAACAAAATTCTGCGCTGCATTTAAAATTTGGTTAATTTGCACGTTTTGCGACCTAAAGCGCAGAAAATTTATTCAATAAATGCTATTGAAACTAAAAATCAAGTAACGGGTCCTGCTACTACCGTTTGTGCGTGCTCCTACATTTATTTCAGATGTTTTCTCAGCGTTGTCAACAAACATTTGACACAATTTCTTGGCTGCAACCAAACAATATTTTACTAAACAAGTATGATATTTTACTAATATAACGAAACAATAACTTATAGTAAACTACCCATTTAAGGGACACCTGTTTTGCTGATGTACGCATTTAAGGGACACAAGTCAACAATTTTACCATAACTCAATTCTGTTTTCAACAAATGTCGGTATGTCTGATATCAATATGTGGACAATAGCATGACGCATACTCTTGTTCATTCAAAAATTGCGAAAAGTTAACCCTTCGCGGGATAAATGCTCAAAACCGAAGGTGTCCCTTAAATGTATAAAACTTGGCCTTTAAGGGACACTAGGTATGCATTTACGGGACAGACGATGCAATTAAGGGACGCTATTTGACAACGGTTGTGGCTGAATTGTATGACGAAGTTCTATACTATGGATCTATTTTTACCTACTGAAATCTAATTAAACGAGTAATTTCCGCTTTAGGTTTCAAAAAGCTGTAATTTGATCGCACATAGAGCGTATTTGATAAAGGTAAGAATATTACCGCACATCAAAGCAGGGGGTACAGAGGGGGTCGTGCAGCCCGTGCGACAACCCATTAACTGGTAAAATGCCATTCCGGAGTGGAAGGGACTAATATAGCGGGTGAACTTGCTAGATACAGATCCAATATTAGGACTTCGGGACAAGAACCTTATGTCTTTGTAAGTATCTCTATAGTTAAAAGGTGGATAGAAGAAAAGACTTTTTCAGAACACCAAAAAGATGGATTAACAGCACCAACTGTAGACACACAAGGGTATTCTTTAATAAACCCGGCAGACTTCGATCAAAATTTCTTTGAAAGATAAATGAAGATCGCATGAGAATTGCAGTGCAATATATTACATATCAAGGGACATTTAAGTCCCAAATATACAGAATAGGTATAGTGGATAATAATTCATGCACATATTGTGGAGATGAACTAGAAACAGTGAAGACTTTGATAATGGACAAGATGAATGAATTTAAAGGACTCACGAAAAAATTCTTTTAGAACAGAGACATTATATGAGAAGGACGGACATAATTTGAACATACTTAGACTATTAGGTTAAGTGAAGAGTATAGCGGGACAGAACTAAATTCATACTTGGTGTGCTGAAAAGGGCCATTGTGGTCATGTCACGTTTTGAGAGCCCAGCCTGTGGTATAAACTAGAAAGTGGGGTAACCCACGATTGAGCATTGAGCTGTATCACTGTGAGCGACCGACATTTATTATAGTCATAGTCATAGATATCTTTGAACGAATCAACACATCATCTTTTCCAGCCTGCAAAACCTATATATTCGCAAATTTAACAAATTACAGCCAGGGCCGGCGCTACCATACTATCAAATTTATCATTTGGGGGCCCCGGGTTTGAGGGGGGCCCCGCAGGTAAAATCATGAAAAATCGATCCGGGTCTGAAGGGGCGCCGCAGGGGCCCTCTAAAGGCGAAAATCACGAAAAATTTTCGACGCTTCGCGTTATCTGTTACCTAAAAAACTATGTAGCTAAGCAAAACAGTTTTCAGTTCTTACAGTCAGTGAATCGAGATGTCAATTATATCAGCTTCTTTCGTGCTTTTTGTGCAGCAATATCGTCCATTAGATTATCGTAGTCTAATTGACTTACAATTTCGTGTTCAATCGATATGTTGGCCAGTGCACTGAGACGATCTTGGTTCATTGTGGAACGTAGATAGTTTTTTATGTATTTAAGCTTAGAAAAACTGCGTTCACCAGACGCGACTGTGACAGGAACAGTCAGAAGTATGCGGTGTGCGATGACCAAATTCGGATAAATGTCGTGAAGATGGTGTTTGTACATGTAGTCCAGCACATGAAAAACGCTCAGCCCGCGAGACTCGGCATTGCATAAAAATCGTGATAGTTCTCTGTACAGGTCGTCGGGTTCAGTGTCGCCGAACAGTTGAGAAAAATCCTGACATTTTTGTTTCAGTGCAGATTCGCCGCCTTCCGTTGATAAGTTCTTATACGCCGTTATTGGGCTCATAAATCCAAAAGTCTCCACGAAAGTCTGGGTTTGGGTGTAACGCTCATGTACCGATGCTATGGCTTGATCAAGCAAAACATTGAAGAATTGGGCCTTGAATTGGTTTTCAGGCGATAAGGTTCTCACGTCATCAGCCGCTTCATACTCAAACAGCCTTTTTCGTTTCCTAGTTCGACGCTCCGGAAATTTTGCTTCTACTCCCACAGCTTCTGCAATATCGAGAGCCGATGTCACCGCCTGTGAGTACCCGTTGTTGCAGTACTTTCGCAAAAAATTTGCCGTCCGATCAAGTTCGATAGTTTGTTGCTCCACGGTAGCCGCAACTGATTGCAAGAGCTTACTCGTTTTGTTAAGTTCCAACAGAATGTCGTACCAAACGCAAACGCTGAAAATAAAGGACCACTTCTGAATCTCTGCAGCTAGTCCACGTGCTTCCGAAAACCCGTTAGAGTTCTTTTTCTCGAGGCAGATTCGTTTAGGGCGCCTAGGACTCCATTGAGATCGTATCGCAGCGGCTTGATGCACTCTATTCGGCTCTCCCATCGGGTGTCAGAAATGGCCTTCACCGTAAACAGGTCAACGTTAGCTTTAAGAAGCTGCCAACGCTGTGATGAACCAGCAAACAGTGCATATATACGTTCCAGATTACCGAAGAAAGAGATTAATTCGACTGATGACTTAGTAGCATCCAGGACAACCAAATTCAGCGTCTGTGAAGCGCATGGCAAAAAAGTGCTTTGGGATTCATTTCTAGTAACCTTGATGCGACATCTTTTCTTTGCCCTTCATGTTCGAACCAATTTTCATACGTCAGCGCTCGACAGTCCAAAACCGAAAGCTCCCATTTGAGGTTGGTTAGGAGAACATCCAGTAGGGATTCGCTTGTAGTGCTACCAACGTCGCAAAACCCAGAAACCGTTCAAAAATGTTATTGCTAACGCCAGGCTGTACCTTGACAAAGCGCAGACATGTCGTTAACTGCTCTCGGTGCGAAACGTAATAAGAAGTAAAGCGAAAAGGTTTTTGATAGTATCAACTCCCATCTTCCCAATTTCCCATGTTCCCAACTGGGGAGATGGGAAATAACTTCCCGTCTTCCCTATTTCCCATCTTCCCAGCTGGGAAGACGGGAAATTTGGAAGATGGGAAAACAAGTGTTGAGAAAATTTGTGTGTCTAATTGCACAGAGACACACATAAATAGTTAAAATCTTCCCCGGGAAGTTCCGGGAAGTTGGGAAGCCCCTAAAGGTAACATGGGCCAAAGGTACGATAAATCTTGCGAAATATGGTGCTAATTTTGCACACAATTATTCTATTCTATATTTATTCAGCGTTTTCCTTTTGTTACGTAACGGGAGCGCTAAAAATGCACCGTTCTCATGAAGCATATGATATATGTTAAGCTATACTTCAGATAAAATACGTAATAGATTCAAAACATTACCGTCTTCATGTTTACTTTTTGTTTAAGCATCGTTTTTAATCTGTCCCTCAGGGTATCATATAATTATATAGACCAACAAAATAAAATATTTAATGCGTCCCTTATTACCGTACAGGTGTTCCTTATTACCATACATGTGTCCCTTAAATGCTTAAAAACTCAAAATTTTGACATCTGACAGTTTTTATATCATCGTCGGCAATAAAACAACTATTTCTTAAAATGCTTGATGCCGATCGATAGAAAATCGAAAGGAGAACACAGTGATATAAAAATAGTAAATTTTACTTACCATCAAAATCCGGAACAAAGCTGCAAAGTTTTGGAAAAAAATGGCGTGGAATAATAATGATTGATAAATGTACCGTTTAGCTCGGTAAACTGTCCCTTATTCTTTACCGAACAATATAGTCAAATCAAAAGTAATATCGCTAGAAAGAACAAAAAACGGCGATTAAAGCGATATACAGCAAGCTGTAAATTTATTCAGTGGAAATAAAAAACACCTGGTTTAAAGTTTAGTGTCCCTTATTTGCGTGCGTCCCTTAAATGCACACTCTACTATACTTGCAAGAATCTTTCGACCATGATTACTGAGGTAAGTGTCTAGAAACATTGCTGATTTCTGCGAGTAACCGAAAGACAACACATATAATACAGACTCTAAACTAGGCAAAAAAATTAAATGATACAAAATTCTTGATCTCTAACGAGTTGAATATACAAAATGCTTTATAGAAGAACAGCATGAAATTCCGTAGCCTTTAAGCTACCGAGGGTATAGAATTATCGCTTTAATATATTAACATGTGTTCTATTTTTACACACAAAACTTAACATATATATCGAGTCAGGCGGGTCAACAAGCATCATCTTAGTCGCGGGTTATAACAAGAAAAACAAAACAATGAACTTTTTTAAGTGAGTAGATTTCACGTACTGCTGAATGTATTAACGAGTGATTTCAACATTACATGTAATGTTTTGTCTAATCCAAGTTTTTTTTCAATTCTGAGAGTATCAGCAGCGCGTAACGGCTACAACGGTGCGTCATAGTCATACTTGCTTATACCGGTGAGAGGTTTATCCTGCTGATGCTTGGCCCACCCTAGAGGCGTAGCAATTCTGCCCTACGAAGTAACAGAATGCCCTCAGGCGCCAGAAACTCGTGCATCGTACCGAAGACGTGCGGAACATTTTGGTAAAAAGCAGACAAAATTACGTGAAAAATGAGCAAAACTTAAGCCAAATTGCCAAAGATTGTGGAAAATTGGCAATAATAGAGGGTAAATTGTGACCAATTTTGATATCCAAAATTTGAAAAAGGTGTCCTTCGCTGACGATTGTTCCATGACGACGTCCCCCCGCGTACCGGCAGATCCTCTGTGGAGGACCACCCCCGTAAGCTCCCGCTATTGCCCATGGGACTTCGGCGCTCCCACATGTATGGTCATAGTCATGGTGCATAGAGCGCCACTGGAACATCGACCATTATAGTATATTTACTGTAACACCATAAGATTGCAACAATTATTTATCGGCCCTATAGGTAGGTTTCCTGATAATTTTGCATTTGTCCGCGCGGTTGAGTTTGGACACTTTGTGTTTCGGCATCATTCATATATACATGCTTTGTTTAGGTTGGACAACCTCATGGAAAAGTCTCAATGGCTAATCCACGAGAGGCTAATCCGATCCTTGCAATGTGAGAGGATTTTCTTCGTAGGACCTAATAATTTACATGGCAGAAATGCTTTTTTTATAAATGGTATCAGCCGCACATAAATAAATGTTTTTGATTTCGTTCTATTTACATATTTTGTAAGCCTTCGCTCAGGGGTTGCCGAAGGTAAAATATTGTTTTTCTAAAGCACTTAACAATTATTACAATTCTCACTTTTAAGAATTCGATGCTGATGGAAGTGATTAACAGTGCAAAATTCAAGATTTTATTAGTCTATTAAAGTGAACGCCTTAAGCTATATCTATATTTTTAAATTTAGACTGCGATAATTGCTTTGTTTCTGGGTTAAATATATATTGCGTGGCGATACGGCGTGAATCGATGAAAATTAGGTTAAAAATAAATGTTTCTTACTTTAAATTCTGCTATAGCCTCGAACAATTTCAGCCATTTAGCATCTGTTCTTCAAAAAGCATTCTGTTTCTTATCCAAAAAGTAGTTAACTGAAATAGAATTAGCGACCCATAGCAAAGTTTGTGCCACAAATTCAGCATTAAAGAAAATTATGTTGAGCTATAATTATTGACCTGCTGTGTAAAGTTTGCGATTTTATTTAAAGCTAAGTTGTACCTATATCAATATAATTTCGGGTCAAATTTAGGAAATCGTATATATATCTTGGAGGTTAGACGTTAAATTATTTTACATAAACTGCGTGTATGCGTTTATGGTAGGCATCGGTAATAATTGGTGTAGTTCTGTCTTTAGACTAAAGAAGTCTTTGTACATTTCACTCACAGATGTTGCCATGAGGGAATGGTGCATGCATCCGGCGTATCCAGATTTTTTGCCGGCTAAGACTTTTGCAAGAAAAGACGTAGAAATGGCAAATTTGCGCCTTCGACGCGCAACTGTATCGGGCGACCAGGTTGTCGCGAATTATCCGCAATACCATGACCGGAAATTTTGTCTACGCTCCTGATTTCAGTTTGTATAATTTAAAATCATAGTCACATATCATTTATATATTCTAGTTAATCTGTGTTGACCATCAATTCTGTCTGGCAAAATCTCTGCATATGTATGGTTTCTAATGTGGCATCGATCTGATCGCACTTTTAACGAAAAATGTTTCGTTCATGAATTGACAGATTTGTCACAGTGTCCATTGCGAAGCGTTGCAGTAATCAGGTTTATCACACGGCGTACGTTTGCACATGTGTTATTTTTTCGCTTTGCAAGATAGATTAAGGAGCCCAGCGACAACTCCTAAACAGCGTAACAGCAAGCGTGGGAAACTGCAAGGTAATCGACCCAGCCTCAATCCATCGCTGAAGTTCAACATTGAGGAATCGCTTGGTCGTATATGTTCATCAATACTGTATGAAATACACCTTAGTTTGAGAATGAAAGAGTTGATATTCGTTTTAGCGTTGATATTCGTGACAAATCGTTAAGTAAATAAATCGTTCTCATCATATAGATAGCAATTAGTCTCGGAGCAACAAGCGTTAAAGTGCTCGAAATGGAATAATTACTATATTTTCTCTGAGGAATATACCATGTGTCACCATAACCGCTTTCACAGTTGGGTAGCCGTTGTTTCCTACAGACTGAGATTCGATCTCTTTCTTTGTGCTAAAACTATACTAGATGACGCGGCCCTCTGCACTGGTCTACTATATCTGTGTTAGTTTCGCATTGCCTGTTAAACGTATGTTGATTAAACCATAAAAGGTATGTGCCGGTAGAAGGGCGACTATTCAACTTCAGAGGTCCAATCTTGTGCTTTGGATCAAAATATTGCCTTATGTCAATACCGAAATGGTAAGCTGCTACCCTGGGCTCTCGATTCGCTGAAAATTTTGCCAGGGGCATGAACCAGCCCCCCACTGGTTCCGAAACGGGGGGCGCCAGATTTTGGTAGGGGGCATTTCGGCAAGAGAAAAACGGTTAAAAATAGTGCCATAAGCACTGTCAGAATGCTTTTGATGGAGATAAAAAGTTATTTTGAAGCAAATTTTGACAAAATTAGGGACATTTTTGGCTTCAGGGATGAATTTTAGCATAGATTTTGATAAACTTATATGTACTTTGAACCGATTGGAAAAAAATTTTCCAAGAGACAGTGAACAAGAGAGTTGAGCCCAAAATTTTGCCAGAGGCCATGAACGGTGGGGCACCAGTTCTGAATGTACTGAACCAGGGGGAACCGAAAAACGCCAAGGCCTCATCCCAATTTGGAGAGCCCAGCTAGTATATAATACATTGCTTGATTTAAGTTTGATTCATTGCTTTTGCTATTCTGTCTGCAGCCATCAGTGGGTAGCTTTCATAGTTGCCCACTATTTGGGGTTCCATCTCTTTCCATGTACCAAAATACGCTATTCATCCACATCCAAATTGTCGATAAATAGCATTTAATACCATCCTTCGCTAAGACATAAGCTATAATATAAAATATTTCAATTAATATCTTGCTTTTGGTTTACCAGATTTGTTTAATTATATTTTGTCCTTTTTGTGACTGACTGATTATCGTTGTTTTGTTTACAACAGTAATATAATATTGTAATATTGTTCTTAAATCTAAAAATAGAAGACACTTATATATTGGGAATTGAGTCTTATTGGTTGAATGCCGTTAGTTGATTCAATAGCGTCATTTTATTTTGATTGTGTCGGCGGTATTCAGTGTATAAGGTGCACCTAACATCATGAGATAATTCAACAATAAATTTGTCGTTAACCTTATACACAACCAAACTTAGAATGACCCCGCTGACCATCCTATTTTGTTTTTGAAAAGAAATGAGTTCTCGAACATTTTCGTATCGGTCGAAAAAACCCATTTCGCAATTTCCCAAACCCATCACATTTGTTCGCGAACAAAACTTTGCGGGATTTGAATTCACAATGGTTTTGTTCGCCAAGATATATTCATAAATAAAAGGACCGTTTCGCTTGTGTTGTCACAGTTACATTAAATTTGTTGGCGAACAGAGACGATACCGAATTCAAAGCTATTAGACGTTGTTTAACTGTAGTTATCTAATTAAAAAGCGTTACGGCTTGCCTATCAGTGAAACAAATCGAATTTCCTATTTGTTCCATAACAGTGGATGCGGATTCCCCATCGGGTTTTGCAAAATAGGATGGTTAGTGAAGTCACATTACGTTTAGTCGGGCATTACTAAAAGTAGATACCTATAACAATATTTTAAACTTATTTATACCGAAGGTGAAAATTTCAAAATTCATATGCAAAAAACTTTCAATTTTTGATAACACATATTATGGCCTATACCAGGGGATATGCACCATAAAATGGCGTTTTAGGTCAAAGTACAGCTGTCGCCTTTAGATTGAGAATGATTTACGAAGGATTTCACCAAATATATGTTTCTGCCTTATATACACTTGCTAATGAGACAGCGATTCCAACTTTGATGGGACTGTAACGGAAATATTTTTTAGCCCAGAATCTAACCCATAGGTAGCTGCTGATGCCGGCTACACTGGTTTAGTTAATAACCTGACTAATTGGCTTTACGCAATAAAGGTATTTCATTAAAACATGTCAAAACATTCAAAAAAGACCAAATTGTGTAAACTTAATTTTTTAACCTTGTCAAATTTAGCTGTCACCATCTGCACTGACAATGCCTACGCTTAATATATGTTGCATTGCCTTATGCTTAATAAAAATCTAGCGTAGTTGTATATATAATTTAGTTGTAGTTTATTAACAGGCACTCATTATTTTATGGTTTATAAGAAATATAAACTAATGTAAAATATGCGTTCAATCCTTAATATGACTTATCAATAAAATACATCAAAAAGGTAGCAACTCCTCTAACTTGTGGCATTTCATTGGAAAATTTGAAATTACGCGAAATGAGCTTTTTTAGTTGATAGATTTAATACTGTTTGCTTGAACAAAATTTGTGCCATCAAAAAATTTAGGCAAGTTATTCCAACGATGGATTACTGTGACATTAGAACTATTCTTCAGTGTATTCATGTCTCGATTTTATTAATTTCAATTTATTTATCCTTAGATGTTTGTTATAAGAAATTTGAAAAAATTTAAGCAACAGAAAATTAATGTAACCGTGTAACATTTTAAAAATCATCATTAAACAATATGAAGACGCCGTAGTTCTAAAGTTTCTAGGTTTAACATTTTTAGCATTTCAGTATACGGTTGATATGTAATTTTAGCTTTGTATAGCAAACGACGTGTGAAATAGCGCTGCACACGTTCAATTAATTCATTATCTGACTTAACACATAGTGATCAAACCACGCAGCCATACTTAATTATAGGACGTACGTAACATTTATACACTCTTAAAAGTGTATTTGCGCTGGTTGCTAACAAGCACTTAAACAGTATGTTAATTATTCCGTAAGTTATAGGACAAATTTCAAGATAGTGTTGTCTAGATGATAAATAATGATACCTAGATCTTTATATTCAAAAAAGTTTTAATACGTGGCTTATTTAAAGTATATTTTCTATTAAAATCAGACACACGTAATCTTAAGCACATATATTTTGATTCAATATTTTAATTGCCGTTTAGAACACCAGTTTTCAATTTGTTTCACTTCAGTTTACATTTTAGCCAGCTGTTATCTGAATCCTCCCATGAAAAACATATATAAAGTTTTAAATCGTGGACAAATAACTTACATTTAATGTTAGTGATGTTATCAGTAATATTGTTGATATAATCAAAAATAATAATGTACCAACAACACTTTCTTGCAGAATTCCTGATTTTCCTTGGTGGGTAAAAGAAATGTTGCATTAACTTTGACGTTGAGACTTCGGTTTTGTAAAAAATCCTTAAACCAATTTAATTCCAAGCTAGCAATTCCATAACACGAAAGTTTATGCAAAAGCTTAGGATGTGAAACGGTGTCAAATGTCTTAAGATTAGGTCAGAAAAATTACTTAGTCTAAAATATTATCCCAATGAAATTTGCATTCAAGTAATTGTGCAATGGTTTATTGTTATATACATCCGTGTTGTAATTCAGCGAGTAAATTGTTATTTAAAAGATGACTTTGTAAAACATCTGAAATTATTCGTCCCTTTACTTTACTGCACGTTGGTAGAAAAGATATTGGCCTATAGTTAGCTGGATCAGAAGCGATCGTCTTTTTAAAAATGGAAATCACAGCAGCGTGAAGCCAAATATCAGGTAACGAACAAAGTAAAAATGATTGTTCACAAATGTGACCTAGCGGACCACTATCAGGGGAGTAGCTGTAGTTGTTTTTTTATTTTTATAAATATTGTGAAAAATGTATGGTGTGAAAGATATCCAGTTAAATTTACACATCATTTTACTAACAATAAAAACGGGCTTTATACCGTTATCGTCAATAAACACATCTGCAAAACTATTACAATGCAAATTGCTGCGTTCTAAGTCAGAAGATTCTAGAATGCCATTATCACATCTTAATTGAGCAATACCTTTGCAATCGGAAAGTCGATTATTGACATATCGAAATAATTTATTTTTATTATTGGAATTTAGAATTCGTTGTTTATTCATACGCTTAAATTTTGAATATTTCGGAGCATTTATTGGTTATTTTTCATAATTGTTTAATTTCCTGAAATTTTGTTATGACTCAAAGATTTTAGTTTTCTTTCAACCACACGTTTAATATATTATGGATAAATAATACTGTGCGCATTAAGTAAACGCTTAGGAGTAAAAAGCTCAATTGCACTGGTTGATATGTCACTATCTAATATACATTACATATGTATTACTTTCAATCAACTTCACCGTCTTTCTCTGGTGGCGCCCAATCAATATGACATTGATACTTCTTTACAATGGGCACAAGGTGTGGCTTTCCTGTAGCACCTGGTGGGTATGAAATTATGCCCGATATTCTATTAATGCCAAGAATTAAATATCATTCATTCGACCAAACATGAACTATTCATAATACTCAGCATGATATTCTGTATTAAGTATATATGAAAATTAATGTAATAATTGAGCGACAAAAAATTCGCTATGTCAAACTTTATCCAAATGTTAAAAGCAATGATTTGCAATAACTGTTATTTTAATCTGTATCTCGCATAACCTTGACTGTTTCAACTGTTGGAGTGACCTGCGGGACCTGTAGCGGTAACACTGATTATGAACCCATATTCATAGATGTTTTGGGGGAACAGGAAAGGATTATCCCACTTTGAGGTTCGAAGCTTTCCTCGGGGTGTCGACGATCCCCTCATAGGTGCCTGCTCCCCCTAATTCTCCGCCTTGCATCAAGGCACGAGCGTGGTTCATCTATGGTTGTCATTACGTTTGAATACTTATAACAGGCTTTGTGTTTGACATATTTTCGACATATTGACAAAACTTTGAGTAATGTTTTATTTACTCCGTTACCATTAAGCCTTGTTTTTCTTTTGTCGCTTATTGCTATGACTGAATGTAAGCGGATTATTCCCTTTCCGGCCAACTACCTGTTTATTAACATGCTACTGTATGGCACAGTTATATATCGTATTTACTTTTGTTTGTTCAAATATTTTGTTACTGGTACACCGGCAGTTGGTAAGCCATTTTCTATGTTTCGAGCTCGCTAGATTGGCTTTAACGGCTTTCGCAAAATTCGTGACGCTGACTCCCAGGTTACCATTACGCGTTTGGTTAATAACGCTCTCTCCCAGGTTACAATTACGGGTTTTATTTAATAATTTTTTGTTGTTATATGCCACCCTAAATCTTATGGACCCACTCAAGTCATTTATGCTGGCTTGATAGGAGTTACGAAGTTTGACAGTTTTGATAGGAGATGCCGTTCTATTATAGCTTATACCAGTTTGTCTAAGTTCCAAAAAAAGACGAATAACCAAATAAACAACGGTAGTTCTTGTTCGCCGACGGTCGGCCTTAAACCCTTTGAAAATCTTAGGTTTTCAAGTAATTAATATGTTACTTCATTATTTTTCAAATAGTCGTCAAGAATCACTAAGGGCATCCTATTCATCATACGTCCGCCGGATTATAGAATACTGTAGCAAAGTCTGGTCACTGTGCTATTTACTCGGAGTTGATAAGCTGGAAAAGGTTCAGCGGTATATCTCACGTAGATTGGCAGCCAGAATCGGTATTCTGGTTAGTAAAAAGGCGTTTAGTGAAAAAAATGCGTAGTTTAGATTATAGCCTCAGGAACTACGGCGTTTGAAACACACCCTAATCATGATATTTAGATGTCTTAACAGTGAAACTAATTGCTGCGAAAACTTGTTTGTAATGTCGGATAGCACAAATATTCGCGGCCATCGTAAAAAGCTGTTTAAGCTAAAGTTTCTGTCAAACTCTTTACAACATAGCTTCACAGTCAGAACAGTTGACGTATGGAACAAATTACACAGTTTTTCTGGGTCTGAGGCTACCTCCCTCAGGCATGGGGCCCCTCTCCCCCGAGGCCCTGGTGTACCACCTAAAGTTACCACCAAACCCCCCCGCGCGGAACATTTTTGCAAAATTGGAAAGAATTTGCAAAACTAAATTAGGGTGCAATTGGCCAAAATGAGGGCGCGACATGGGGGATGTCGTCAACTTTTTGTCACAACCTCCCCCGCCGAGAACCTCTACCCCTCCCCTGAGAACTCCGAGCGGCAGTGTGTCCGCTATGTATATAAAACTGAATAACGATGTTATGCACACTTCCCTGTTACCTCATAATGTATTCCGTTAAAATTTCGTTTCTATGTACATATATTTTAACTAGTACTCTGGAATTAGTAAGCCATAGCCTAAGTTTCGACGGCCTTAACGCCCGATGCAAACCTCGTTACGCTGTGTTTCCGGTTACTAGTATGTGTTTGGCTAATTAACCATTTCGTTGTTATTGTAATATAAACAAGTTGTACTCTAAATTACAAAACCACCTTATTGAATATAATTTATAACCTTATAAACACTAGTTTGAAGGCACAAACACGGTAACACATTCCGGAATTTAAAAAATCCATACTTCTCGTAGAGTACACGAACGATACTCGTGTCCACAGCGGACCAGGCAGTGGTACTCAAAACGTGATGTTTATCAAAGTTGTGAATGTCAATTAGATGTTTCTATTTTTATCATGATGATTCTCTCTCATGAGTGATATATGGGCAGATGTCCGTATCGTATAGCCATTTTGGCAAAGAACCTTAAAAACTAATTTTTCACCATTTGGACCCTTAAGGTGGGGTGGGGTCGAAGCTCCTAGCGTTGAACTAAAAGACGCATTGTCATAATTCTTGATATCGAACAAAAAATTTGTTGATATCCATTCACCCAAACAGGATTCATGTGATACACGGATAGACAAAAAGATTTTTCACGATTTTTCTTCCTGCCGCCCACAATGGAAACTTCAGTTGCTCTGTTTCAATAAACCCTGATGACAAGAGAAATAATGTATCGGTAGGTAATAATATGTGATGTATCATCAGCATATTAGTAAATGATAACTGTCATTATTCTCAAACAATTTATTTAGCCATTAACCGACTACATTAGAACGAGTGGTGAAATTGATTGTATATACATTGATTGTACATTAATGAAGACAACGTGGTGCTTGCTCAGACTTGTGTTATGGCACCAGCAATCTGTCAAGTAGTTCGTTAAAATGAATCGTTAATTTAAGAGTAAAACAGCAAATACCAAAAGGTTTAATGTGCGTTGAATGAGTCGTATGTTACCGAGCATTTGGTTAATAGAGATATTTGACAATTTACGGCAATCGAAAAGAACTAAATAGAGCTAAAATGTTACAACTGTTTCAATAAAAGTACAAAATATCCCAAATGTAAAGAATAAGCTGTTTACGTTGAAGTAAGTCGCTGCTCAGGAGTGTTCCAAGACTCAATTTGTGAGTATAGCAGTATGAGCCGATTTGCGGAGCTGAATGCTGTTAAATGGCTTTGCAAACTGTGTTTTGTACAACAGTTATGTGCAGAGAACAAAATATTACTTTACACATAATAAGATATTGTTGTACAAAACGTTTCACCATAAAGTATGCGCTAAATGTGTTTTCAGTTGCAGCTTCCGGATCAGGATTTACGTAACCCTCATTTTCTAGATCCAAGACTTTATGATTCTTGAGAAAAGAAGTATGCATATATAACACTTTTCGAAATCACTATTTTAGAGGATCGGACATGACACGATCCATTTCGCCGTAACTCTTCTAGTTCTAAGGCGTGGGGTTATGCCCCTCACTTTTTTTGGGGGGGAGGGGGCTCGTAGTATCACGGTAAAAATTATTTTTCGTCCCCACTTTGAACGGGGTCGAAGAAACAACTGCTTTTAAACAACCCCCAAACTCGAGGGGGTTGCAAGAAATTTTACCAACGATGCCATGACACCTCCCCCAAAAAAGTGAGGCGAGTAACCGCACCCTCGTAGCACCATGGCGGGACAAGGGGTAAAATTAAAATGGATCGCGTTGTGCCCGATCCTCTTATATGGCGATTTCTAAAAGTGTTGTACTCTTGTCCAGCAAGCATCAAACTTGCTAGGATATGTCTAAAAATCTTTTTCTCTGCTGATTTCAAAAATTAACGTTACATGGAAAACATTTTGTGACACTTATATGAAGGCATGAGTCGTATGAAAGCGTTTCAGAAGCAGAACACTGCAATAAATGTACAGCCTCGTATGTAACATAGGAACTAAATAAATTTGTATTTGTATTATTTATACAAATCAATGAGAAATCTGCACACTTTAACAAAACGTTTGTGGGGAAAATTCTGCTGTAATTTAGTTGAATTCCTATTTTGTAATTTGGCACCGTTTTCAAAACTCGAGCGAATCCACTATCTTATTTGCCACAAGAAAACATGTTCTGTTGACGATCAAGCAAATTATGGAATAAAAAATTTAATCATTGTATAGGCAAATTGCTTTCCACGCTGCATGTGATTTTAATATATCAATGCTGTTCACGTAACTATACGATAACACGCAATAAGCTCGTGCTTACTACAAGACTATTTAAAAGAAGAATATGACATAAATTTCTTCTCCCACTTCGGCGCTTACTTCATAATCGCCTTGAATTGCAACATGCACACAACGTCGCGAACATATCTCACTTCTGGTGCGCCAGCTACATTGCCTACCAATCGAACAACGTATTCAATACAAGATGTTTGTACTGGTACGTATGTCACTTTCAGGCTTTTATGCCCGATATATATCCGAATTGTTCACGATTTCGACTATCGGCCGTCTTGCTGAACCACAATTTACTTCACGTTATCATTGCATCAAATGCCAGCTGCTTTAGATACACTTGTGTAACAATGTGGAGCTCGTTATCCACTGAGTTTCGTGGATTGTCTGCTGAATGTTTCAAGAAAAAACTGAAAACATATCTCTTTCCTAGAGACCAATATATAATCAACAGATCTTTTGCAACGTCTTGGATAAAAAAGGCGCTTCATGAATTCCTATAGTCATACTCATTTTAAAGACTGGGATGTTCTGATGTATCCCGGAAAAGTGGGGTCACTGTATTTTGACATAACAGGTATGGAGAGGTAGAGTCGAATGCGCTCATAAACGAGCTTATAGAAATTTCTGCCCAGTGCTCTGAATGTCAAAGTGAAGAAATTCAACCAAGCGCGGGTAAACGATGGGAGTAACTATGACTCTCTTAAGGAAAGGATACGTAATAGACACCGCAATAGTGTCCACCAATGAACCGGGGGCATTATCAAGGGCATATAGTTCTAAGGTGCAATATTACGATAATGACGAAATCACCTCGTGGGTGAAAAACAACAGCAACAGCGATAATAGAAGGTGTGAAATTACTTCAGTGACCTTTGGAACCCTAATTATCTCATATAGAGGTGCCATGTCAAGAAAATCAGACAGACTGTTGGCTGACCTCGGAATGTCAAAGGGTCTCCGGAAGTTATTGGTGGTAATATCACTGGAAGGTAGCATTGAATGCGTTGAAACATTCTATAAAAGAACATTCGGCGCCCGAAGGAGGCGAAGATGACATTAAGGGCGACACTCGGGAACTCCGTTCCTCAACTGCCGGTTCAGTGGCGCAGCTATGTCCGTACAGGATGCGCGAAAGACGGCAGGGAACAAACGATGGTAGCGATTTGGCGGGATCACTATGGCACTGACTTGTGAAGCGGCTCATTTAGCTTAACGACGGGGAGCTGTGGATGTTGGGTTCTTCTGGAAACGCCCTGAGTTGCTCCCTCTCATTAAAAGGGAAAACGTGGCCAGCCCAGATCAGGGACAATTAATCCATAATGATTATGCTGGCCAAGACGAGATAGCCAAATGCCTCGTCATCTAATTAGTGACGCGCATGAATGGATTAACGAGATTCCTACTGTCCCTATCTGCTATCTAGCGAAACCACAGCGGTGGGAACGGGCACCGCGAAGTCGGCGGGGAAAGAAGACCCTGTTGAGCTTGGCACTCAGCTCGGCTCACCATAAGCATACATGTAATTGTCATGATCTCACCTTATTCACAATTGATATTTCCCATTCCTTATATGTATTTGTATTTCTTTAAATACGTAGTTCAGTCTAGTTTGTAATTAACGCTTTTCAAGGAATGCTGCATGTTAATCAAATGCTATTATTTATTCGGAACTAGCTATATTTGTAATGTCAATGTTACATTATCACTTTATTGGCACCAGTAAATCTAACGAAACAACAACTTTATTAAAAAAACTATGCCAGCAGCCGAGATATCAATGTAACGGGGTTTCTTTGGCATTAAGACCGTCATAGCGAACACAAAACTTGTGCAAAACTAACAACATTGTTGAATGTGACCAAAGCAAACCCATCTCTGCAATATCCAATGGCAGTGTTAGGGTATTTTCAAATCAGGAAGCAATCCCAAAATTGTTAAACGTCGCAAAGTGAACTTCAGCACCGAAAATCTGGGTGCGCTAGGCAGCCATAGTATTCCCTCGCCCCCGATATAAAATAATGTGTAAGAAAGATTTTTTGATCATGATAAACAATTTCACAGTTTAAAAAAATTTGAGCGTACCCAAAAAGTTTTCATAAAAAATACAGTCATACATAAAATGTTCTGGGAAAATCGTTCAAATTTTATTCACACAATAATAAAAAAATTGGTAGTTTCTACTCTTAAGTAAGTTTAACTTTCACAATATTGACTGCTATTTCTTGATGTAAATCTCTTGATATTTTAGAGCAGTAACAAATATATAAAAAGATTATTGCTCTAATTGTAAGGTTATTTATTACTAATTACCAATGACGTAACCAGATTTCTGAAAGGGGGGTGTTTGTGGTGCCATTACTACACTTGTATACACTCGCGTTTTTGATACTTCCCAAATTTTCGCGCACTCCTCCTAAAAATTGAAGCTCATCAAGCTGAATCGATTGGTACCAAAATCGGCTCTGTATCTTCAAACCTGACCAAATTCGGGCTGGGGGGATAACGCAAATGAACCAAAAATTTTACATTATGATTGAAAACGGGGGGAGTCGCAACCCCGACGACTCTCCCCCTTGGCTAAACCCTTGATACATTCTATTTACATATTATGTGGATAACGTACATGCATTATGCTTTTGTTTAAAAGTTATACACATACACATGTGTATATTTATATATGATATATACTATATATATACGATTACATCAGAATAGCCATGTTAAACAATAAGCTACCACCATCACAATAACTGAAGGCAACATTATGGAAGTTTGGTGTCATAGGTTGATTGTTACTTCAGTACAAACAATAATGAAAATCCATAATGCAGCCATCGCCCAAAGGACATAAGGCTGCGTAAACCAGAGACTTTCTGTCAAACAGAAACGCTTGTCGACTTATCGTAAATAGGCGCCAATCCAGATGTAGGATTAAGCGAATGATTTAACTTAATATTGGATGACCTAAATTCAAAACTCTTCGGTAGAAAAACTGAACCCCAGTTTCATATATCTCTCAACTTCGTATATCCCAAAGATCTCGCACACCCCAACGTATAGATGGAATCGGCGCCAATGTTGCCATGAACGAAACTAACGTTCCTCGCTTTTTTATCTTTACTAACAGATTGAGTCACGTATTGTACTCAGAAAATATACAGAAATGTCTTCAGGTGAGTACTTGTGTTTCCCTTTTTACAGAGGTGCCTGTGCACAACTTGCGGCATGAACGTAATCCAACTAATACTATGGGCGTAGCCAGGGGTCTAGACCCTTTTTGGGTCGGAATTTTGTTATATTTTTGTACAACAATAAACTCAAATTGAACGAGTCTAAAACTGGACTCATCTACTTCTCCCGTCGCCATTTCCCTGGCATACTACTACAAGTCAACGATATCACCATTCACCCTTCATCGAGCCTCAAAATACTCGGTGTTGTGCTGGACAGCAGACTACGTTTTGTGAAACACATGACTGAGTTATCAAGTTCGTGCACTTGGCAACTCCGCGAGATTGGTCGGATTCGACAACGCTTAGATGTCGAAACGGCGAAAAGCATCGTACGGGCTTTGGAAATGTCCCGGGTCGACTACTGCAATGTATTGTAATGCGGCTTGCCCACGACAAATCTACAACCCGTTCGTCCTTTACTATATAATGCGGCCAGAATTGTTTCTGGTACGCGACGCTGCGAACACATAAGTCCTGTGCTGCATGAGGTACACTGGTTGCCGCTTGACCAGCGAATTCGATACAAAGTACTCCTACTGGTTCACAAAGCTCTGGCGTCAAACAGCCCTACATACATTGCTGAAATGTTGCACCTATCAACTGCAACTCGCTTAGCCAATGAAAGAGTATTGGGCGTTGACGTCACACGGAATAACAGTTTCGGGTTCATTGGCCCGTCCTCCTGGAACAGATTGCCATTTAGGCTTCGTGACAGTGCTTTAAACGTTACTGAATTTAAGTCTAAGTTAAAGACGTTTCTATTTCGGCAGGTCTTACTTTCATAATCTCAAAAATTATTGTATTGTTGTAAATTGTTATATCGTATCCAGCGCTTTTGCAACGCTATCAGCGAAAAGGGCGCTTTATAGATGCCTTATTATTATTATTAGTATTACATGTAGTAGAAAGAAAGGAAGAAATACGTCAGAACGGTTGTAATCTGAAGCTAAGGAACTTAAATCAAAAATCCGCCCAATTTATATGCACAAAAATAAATATATAAAGTTTGTTAAAATAGTCCTAAAACTAGTTATACATCATTTTGGTTATTAGGCAACTGTGACATGAAATAAATATTTTGTTGGACCCTACCTTGGACCACCTGTTCAATGGCTTCAGTGGGGCTAGATTCCCCCTTTTGAAATCCTGGCTACGCTGCTGACTCATACCAGGACAGTTAGCGACAGTCCGCTCTATTGATGGAATGTTACCATTACCTTGAATACTAACGGATCATGTCAAGTTCCTCCGGGTTATAATGTCCCTTGAATGCTCGTATATCAATTTTATGCTACAAGGAAGGATGGATATTACTAGGATTAGATTAGAACAAACAAAAATTGGTGATCCACATGGGCTTTCGAACCTGGGATACCTACGCGATGACTGTCGACCTTAGGTTACCTAACTTGAAGGGACCCATATCCCTCACTTATCGGTACTAGAGTCTATGATTTTAACCATATCCCAGTTTAAAGCCCAAAACATGTAAGTTATTACTATTAACGTTGCCGCTTTAAGACTATTTATTGGAAAATAACGCCATCAGCGTATACAATGCTTCCCGCTTCCCGGTCCATCAAGCTATCGAAACAAAACCTAGCGTATGTTTGTGTATATCGGTTGGTGAGAACCAAATACCCGTATCAAATTGCAAACCACGACTCAAAATGTATAAAGCAACATAATTTTTTCCTGCTAATCGCATTAAATTGTAAACAAATTCAGATTTCTTTGCTTCAACTGGTGTGGTATAATAATTATTTCACTTGTTCTTTCCTGCGAATTGTTTCGCAGTGTCAAATTAATGTTGTCGACATTTAATTTAATATCAAAAGTATAATATCAAGTTACACTCACACAAAGAATGAACAACAAAATTACAAACTGAGGCGTGTTTATTTTACCACTCGATTAAACGATTAATTAATTATTATACTGCTTTGATTAATAAGCAAGCTTGCATCCATTGTAATAAAGTTCGCAATTTTGTTTTTCTTACATTTGGAAATGCTTATCTTCTAGCTTTATATACTGCTCATAAATAGCACAGATTTTGTTGTCCAGTGACGCCAGATTCCTTCAGAATTTCACAGGAGGAGGAAGCAGCAAGAAGTGTAGGATTGGTATGGCCACCCCACTTTTAGGTGCCCCACATACGAAAAGCGTGCTGCACTCCTGGAATTACAAGAATAATTGGGATTATGTTTCTTTTTTCCGAATTTGTTCTTTGTATTCATATTATAGAATTTTTCGAAAAGTATATATAGTATCTATGTTAACGGCAAATGAGTAATCCTAGCAAACCGACGTGATATTAGTTTCTAATCAGTACCGCCAAAAACCCGCGTAACCTGGTCAAAAATAGTTCACGGTATTTCATTTATACTTGAAACTAAGTACACAGTTTTCCGAAATTTTGTCTTGTTTTTGAACATGTACGCTGTAATAACGCTACGTGTATATATATCCTAAAAATTTTACACATTCCTGATGTATTCAATTTGTGGCTCCAGGTAAGGAGGTCAAAATTTATCAACTGCTGCAGACGTTGATCCTCAAATCGATCAATCAATCTTTTAGATTATATATTACTTTAAAATGCGACTAACCAACGATAAAGTACTATCGTTTTTACGATCGGCTATTCGTGATGCAACCAGCAAATAAATATTATAACTGGTGCATAATTGTATTCCAGGTAGAATGTTTCCGATAATATATATATACTTAATTAACTCCTTACTCCGTATTGGTACATAATTATCAAGTTTCACATACATATTTACTAAATGTAGTTTGACATTTCCATCATGTTTGAATGAAAGGTAATTTCCAAAGTCTAATGCCGCATTTCTAATCATTTTAAATTTTATGAATGAAATATAGGTTTTGAGTTGACAAAACTTTTGTGACATTCTAAACTCTGAACGGGTGAAGTTTTTTCTCAGACGACGTACTGATTGGTCACAGGAGATAAGGCTAGAGTGACGCTAATTTATACATTCCATCCAGTGAAACGGCACACTTCGAGTTAAGCCTAATTCATAGTTTGTCCAAGGTCCCTCCGCTTACAGCGGGATGGTGCGAAGTTGCGGTGTATATATTACGAAGCTACAAAAACAGCTTGATAGTAACCAAATATATAGACATGATAAATATATATATGCAAAATATAAACAATAATAAATAATATTTTACGCGCGCACTCGGGCGAGCCGGTGGGTTTGAGGTGTGGTTTCAGGGATGCGACCCTTAGTGAGTAAACCCTATACAACTAGATACCTATCGCCTAACTTCATTGTACTATATATAGGACATGCGTTTAAGGCTTTAGCAGGTTATTTAAGGAATCAAATTTTAGTATGTGCACATTTTCAATAGCATGTTTTCTATATGTTGAAGCTCCATCCATACCATGTCATACATACTGAACAAGCTAGATCGATACTGTATGCGACGCCATTTATACGATATATACTTTATTTAAATGCGTGTAGAATTTGCGTCATTGTCTATTTTCAGTTAATGATGGCGAAGGATCCAGGAGCATAGCCAAAAATTTCTACATATAAGCCACTGAATGATGGGGAGTTTAAATGTACCCTTCACACAAAAACGCGGGCTTCGTATTGTATTTCAGAGGGCATTGATGCTGCACGGGAATGGAGCACGACTCCCATGTCACCCTTGGCTATGCCCCTGCAAGGATCGATTTTATTTACAATTTTTAAGGCATATGCATAAATTGAGCACACTATAAAAATTTTAGGAATGTAACAAATTACCAGCAGACTACAAGGAGAGGTTATGAAGCCAAATGTAGCGACCACAAAGGCGTGCTCTATATTTAGGGAAATTTAGATCGTTGGATTATCTTTGGTGCACAGTCTGAGTGCCAGCGGAGACTAGTGTCAATGAACCTTTCAAAGTTTCAAAATACGTTATAGCAAAAAATGGATTTCAACAATCGGAATTGTAAACATAGCCGTTTCAGTAACAATACATATCACGTTCCATGAAAATTGCAACTACATTACAATATATAGAAATCACAGTCTGATTTGCGGTTGGCAAAAAGTATATATATTAAAATTTTGTGTTGCAAGAGAATTAAGATTTAGTTTTCTGGGATACGCCCATGTTCCGAAAAAATCTTCTTGGTTAACCGAATTGAGTTATCCAACAAATAGTTATACCATAAATGTTTGATCGAAATTACAAATTTGTTTTCTGTACTTGAACCATGGGCGTACCCAGAAGGGTTCCGGATCAGCAAGTGGGGTTTCCTTCCCAAAAATTTTTTCATCAAGGGCCCTTTGTTGAAAACGTCTCCGCCACATTATGGAAAACGACAACGATCTTTAGTCGGAACTTTCTAAACTAGCAGCCATATTATAAGGTATACTAAGCTAAAGCAAAGCTCAGCGAAACGATACACAGTGCGTAATACATTTTTGGTTTGACTTTGGATCGCGCAAAACAAAGTTGTTGCTACATTCCAGATTTAAATTGATGTATGCAAACACTAGTCAATTCTTAAATGCGACTGTCAAAAAATTTAACATTCCTAATCTTAAATATAAAAAATTCTATTCTAAAATTCATGAAAAACCATGTGAAAATTTTTAAACCTTTCCAGTGGCAGTAACATTCATGAAATTTCTATAAATTTGTTTCGTTACCCGTTATCACAAGTCGAACAAAAATTTCAAATCTGTTTCGACATGACACATAAAATTATCGCAAAATTTCATCAGTTATTCGTTCTTTTCTGCGTTGACATATTTGAGATTATCAGTTCATGATATCGCAGCCGTTAAAGAAGGAGGGAATTTTATTGAGTTTCAGACAAAATGTTTTAAAAAGTTTATGATTGAGTGACAGACAGATGCTGAAATTAGAGAATGGAATATTTGAACTAAACGAAGGCTGAGATATCGAAATTATTTCATGTTTTCATCTGATCCAGTGTCATTGTGCTAATGTCGTAGCAATCAAGTATATGTTGAAACAACGCAAAACTAAACATTAACAATGGTTTTTTATTAAGCATAAACGCATAGATAATGCGGCCCATTTCCTATGTCTTTCAGTATTTTTCTAACATAAAACATATTTTGACAACATTAAAACTTGCCTTAAAATCCATTTTTATGTTTCTACAAATCGGACAGCATAGGCGCGGATGAGAGGGCATGGATAGAATTCCAGACACACCAATTGTTCTACAGCGCCAATCACCCTTCGCACTTGTACTCATGATGTAAAGATATAAACCCTCATTTTTTATACTTTTATTGGTTAATGTATGTCCTAACCTAGGTGGCGTTGCTTCTACACTTTTTCTGGCAGATCTGCGCCACGGGTTTTGTTCGACAAATATAAAATTATATTATTATGGACTTATATAAAATATGGTGTCGGCATTGTTTAACATAAAAAGAAACAAATAGAAAGCACGTAATCTCAAATGTAAAATTATAAAAAAATATTAATGTATATATATAAAACATGAAGAATAAAATTTGGACTAACCGTTCGTTTCTTCGGTTTAATAAGTGGCCGATTTTGGCCGTTCATTTTGTGGTACAAGCCACAGGCATTGCACAAATAATGACCAGTGCCGTCGCGTCGCCATAGTGGAGTTGAGGTAGCCCCACAATTGACACATTCACGACCTTCTGAAATGATGATATATATAAACTGTAAAAACCAGTCATTCAAAACAAAACCAAAAATGTAATAACAATACTACGACATTACGTCCGCGGTACTACTTTTGTTGAAGGACCATAGCGAAACCACTAAGAGACTTCTAAAATTACTTAAATATAACAAAAACATATTTCGGTATCACTGTTTCTATTTGTTGCAGCTAAATTCAGTTTAAGGCAATGAATGGTTAGCCCTACTGCAAAATTTTTCCTTTATCAAAATGTGTTAGTGCTATTTTGATAGACCGACATTTGGAACATCAACGGCAACGCTTTCGTCAGTTTACCGACTGAATAGAAAATGGTGATATGTCTGACTCATAAGTTCGGTTATTAACAATTGAACTACTTCGAAAACAACTTTAAAATTAGTAAAGACGTACGTTAGACGCTATAGCAACAATGTGCCTGATATATTCTTCTTCAACTATAGTTTTTATTCCAGACACAAGTGTACTACTACCCCATCTTCAACACATTCAGAAATTTTGCGCTTCAGGTAAGTAGTCGTGGTATTTTGTATTTAAACAATAGAAACATTCATTTTTAGTTGCACGTTCTGAAGCTACCAACGCTTAACGTGCGGAAGGATTAGTGAGTTTGCCAACCGTCTGTATAATTTTGCAGACAGAATCAAGGACAGTGGCGGATCCAGGGGGGCGATAGGGGCGGTCGCCCCCCTCCCCAAGATCGGACAAGTAATTTAGAAGCAACTCAAATTAATTAGGCACTGCAGCAACACTTCGCCTTAAAAAACCCCCATAAGTTCGTCGTGAACGTACATTTCAGAACAGATCATCATTTGGTGAAAACCGATCCGCGCTTAAATTCTATAGCTATTATATTATTTCTATAACTATTCGATATAGTACAGCTGCGTTATATGTGCTTTTGGTTATTTTATAGAAATCTACTTTTATTGGTTAAAAAATTCTTCTGACTCATTTTGTTTTTTAGTGTATGCTTTACGTTTGTATAATATGTTCTAATACGTTTGTTTATAGCAACGTCACTGGATAAATGATATATAACACCAACTACAGCATGTTTCTTGTTGCATAGAGGTCGCAATCAGGTCGGGTGCAGGTCGAGTGGGGTCTAAACTCAGTCCTAAAAAATTTGTCTTCATAGGTAAAAATTCTCACGTTCAACATTCCAAGAACGAATCCTGATCATAAAGGACGGGAAAAATTTTAGCTTTGCGCTAGCTTGCCAAGCGAGTGGACCTCCTAAAACAACAACTGCAGGCCTATCAAAGTTCTTCAACGAAAAGGCTTCTAACTGTATGCACGACAAGGTTTGTCGAACGTCACGAAGCCATCGGCCGGTTTTGGGATATATTTCCCGCAGTTATTAGAACCTTGGAACGCATGGAAAGATGGAAGGACTATGACTCACGCACTAAAGCCAATCAGCTTTTAGGATGCCTTTCCAAATCTGAAACCATAATTGGCCTCGTCTGCTTGAAATATATTTCTTCAGTAATGAAACCGCTTGCATCTGCTCTGCAGCAACCAAATAGCGACATATCTACGGCGCTGGAACTAGTCAATGCTACTGCAACATTAATGGAGCGGTGTAGGCGTGAAGCTGACGCTGAGTTCAATGTATTATTCACTGAAGCAGTGAAAATGGCCGAGTCCTTGTCAGTTGCAATAAGGAAACCACGACATTCTTCGATTTCTCGTCATCGCTCAAACGTCGGTGGTGCAGATACCTCGCTAGAAGAACATTATCGTCTCAACTGTTTCGTGCCGATGTTAGACGCAATAATTTTAGATTTCCAACAGCGTTTTGCGAAGCATACGAGCATAGCTTGTTATCTTCAAAATCTCATTCCATTTCGAGCAAAAAATGCCCGTTGGGAGGATATCTCTCCTGCATATGAAAAATATTCTTCGGTACTGGCTGGTTCTTCAGACGGCGTCAAGGCTGAATTTTACGTTTGGCAAAAATACTGCAAAAATCTTACTGATATTTCGGCAATTGAAACGCTAAATGTTTGCAACCGCCGTATCTTCCCAAACATTTTTCTACTTATCAGAATCTTTGCAACGCTTCCAATTACTACGTGCGAAGCCGAGCGACTGTTTAGCAAGGTGGAGAGGACACTGACAGCTCTGCGCAGTACGATGTCAGAGGATCGATTGGAAGACTTGATAATAATACAGGCTCATAGAGATGCATTGCCTAATACAGATGAAATTATTGACCTATTCGCTGCTAGCAAAACTAGGAAACTTCCTTTTGTTTTATAAACTAAGTAGATTCATTATGCTATAAGATAATGACCGCCCCCTCCAAGATTATTGGCTGGATCCGCCAGTGATCAAGGAGAGATCAGCTATTTCCTGGTAGACAGCAACGCGACAGTAAAATCTATGATGAAGTCAAAACTAGTTTTAATTTTAAAGCTACATCAACTGCCGAAGCACGTTACCATTAACGCACTGTAGGACGAAATCAATTTACCTACGTACAAGGGCGTAGCCAGGCATTTTGAAAGGGGGGGGTCGCGGCCCTCAGTGGGTACCTAAAAGGGGGAGGTCCGGGGGGGTCGCGCTCAGAAATGTGAAAGCGGGGTCCAGAATTGGTATATTAAGTGCGCCATAAACAAGTAAATAATGTAACTGTTGCCAAAATAGCGAATTTTTATACAAAAATGTGAAGTTTGGTCAAAAATACGGTTGAAAGTAATTGTTTTCTAGTGCGAGAGAGGATAATTTTACGACAATTTCCGACATGATTTTCAACAGGAATCGTTCAAAAAAATTTTGTTTGGGGTTGAGCCAAAAGGGGTTGCCTACGTATCGGTATGTTAACATAAATGTTACGCTCACCTGTGCTTGAACGACTTTTAGATCTTGGCCGCCCGGAAGATGCCGACTGGAAGCCTCGACACAAGACACTGGAATGCAAGGCGGCAAAGCTGCTAAAATTGTTAAAACACGTGTATGTACAGCTAAACGAAAAACTAGAATCAAACGCGTCTAAATGCCAAGTTGCTAAAAACTGAAGAGTTTCTAATTGGAACGTGCCTCTGCTACCCTAGACAAACAACAATGTACATAGGGTCATGTAGCGTGCTACAGTGTTGTGTATGTATATATTGGTATATATAGATAAAAATTCCGTTCCAGCGAGACTCGACCAATTTACCGTGTAATTCTGATGCAGACGATAATTTATGGATTGTGCCAGATACAGAGGTGATATTTAACCTGTCAAATAAAAAAATGCTATTGTCAGGTCCTCACTACTGGCGGCCCCGAAATTGTCGTTAAAAATTTATGTAGAATAAAAATAATATTCCAAAACTAAAAACATAATTTTGATAATTCATGTTTTAGAGGCTTATATAATTTCTTCAAAATTTACAAAATTACCTCTAACCCAGTCACAGCCGATATTTTGGTTTAAAAATTTACCTGATAACGCTTTTTTCAACCTATATAGTACGTCATTATTATTTGATATAAAACCAAAATACCACAACAATAGTAACTTATTACTATACGAAACTGAATGACATCATCAAATAAGGTCGAAGATAAGATGTGCGGACAGATTTAATCATATTTCCTCCGTACAAAGTTTTTAAAATGTATATTTGGATTTCTGTTAGATGCCCCAACATTTACGCCACAGACTGTAACCAAACCTTGATAAATAGCAACGAAACGTGTATACCTGTAATTGGCAGCATAAGGATTGTAGTTAGTTGCAGTAATGAACGGATTAGCGGACGATACGTTAGCAGCGATTGCATTATTTGGCAAACTGCCAACGGCAAATATATCGTTAGTGAACGTCGCCCCAGTTGACTCACTAGCTGTGTTATTAATAACGTTAATGCTCGACGTTGGTGTAGATATCGGTGGTGAAGCAGTATTGTGATACGATGTCGGACCCACCTGTGGTACCGATCCAGAACTTAACGAATAATTACAACCGATATTATGAGTGTTTGGATAAACAACCGCTCCGCGAGTAAAATCCTCAATCTGGTGAGTTGCAAACGCCATTGGATGCATACCAGTTGACACAGCATTATAGTAACCATTAGGAGCGGTTACAGAAGGCGTCGAAAACAGTCCCGTTGCACAGTGTAATGCAGTCACGTCATGATCGTTCACTGAATTAAGGGAATGTTGGTGTTGCTGTTGTTGCTCCAAAATTTGATCACATTCCGAAACGGACAATCCGGTCGTGTTTGTCACAACGTGTCCAGGAGATACGTTTGACGACGAACTCCTATGATGATCAGCTTTGCTGCTATAATGCTGCTTTCTGTCACTCGTAGCAGAACAGTTCATTGACGACAGCACTATTTCCGACGAAGTCGCGGCATCGTTGTGTAGTTGAGCGTCCACGCCAGGAGCGATTTCATCATCACTGTACGGGATGCTGGAAGCACAGCCCGGCGCTGGTGTTGCTGACGAACTGCTGTCTCGATCATGGACCGGTGATGAAGTTGTTGGAATGCTATTATTCGCACTGCTTCCGCAATTATTGGCGTGTTGTGTATTGTGCAAGAATTCCGACAAGCCCCGGGTTGGACTGGTACGGATATTATTGTAGAAGGACGGACTGGAAATACCGAACGGATAATTGTGAATGCTGGGAGCAATTGTCGAGGCTGAGCATTGATCATGAGACCATTTCGACAGTGAAGTCATGTCTGATAGGTTTGTAACTGATACTGATTTAGCACCGTTTATGTCGACTTGATCTTGGTATTGATTTCGTTGTTGTTGTGCAGAACCTAGCCATAACGCAGCGGTATGAAAATTGTGTGCAAACTCTGGGCTAGGTTTCTTAGATGAACAAGGTAATATTACGGAAGAGAATTGCTGATTTAAGTGACCTGAAAGTATTGGTAAAGATTGTAAAAACTTTCTTATAGCGGATTTGTCAGTGTATAAATTCCTTCTCGAATTACGTAGTACATATACAATTTTGAATTTACAGCCAGGCCCCAGATATAGTAGGACAGCCGCAGGAAAGCGCCGAATCGCAAAATTCACCGAATACCTAATATCTGGCCGAATACGGAATACTTGATATATATTCTATATATATCATACATGGCGGCAGGGCAGGTAGGGGGATAACCCCCTGAAGTCCGGACCCCCCCCCGAGGCCGAAAAACCAAGGGGGTATCCCGCCCCCGGGGTTGGGGTGCGCAGCACCCCCACCGTAGGGGGGCTTGGCAGCTCCTCGACGAGTGTCGAAGTAGGACCTTAGTGCAAATCCTTGCGCAAATTGCGCCTGCTTGTTGCTAAAAGTGCATGTCCGGCCGTAAAATTATGGAAAGCTTTTTTCTTCTCGACGTCATTCCCTGAAGTAAAAGTTAATCGAATTATACTTATTTATATACTAACACTAACTAGATATTTAGACATTGAATGTCTGCTATGGTCCACGGTGTCCATGCAAAATAATGCCGTGTCTGCTTCGAATGTGAAGAATCTTCTTAAAGGCAAATGTGTATGGTTTTGTTTGGCGAATTTGTTGTAAACAGAAACTGTCAGCTGCCGGTAAACAGAAACTTTACACTTTACAGAATTCTCAGAATTATAAATGCTCAGAATGCAATCTACACTTCTCAGACTCGGAAACCCCGAAGAGGGGGGTGCGGACCCCAAAACCCCCGCCTAAACCAATTTTGAGGCCCAACCCTAGTGCAGAAACTGAACTCATAGGCGAAAAATATGGCTGCTAGGACCAAAAAAACAAAATGTCCTCACGACCACTCCCCTAGGAAAATTTGGCCGGGCAGGGGGGGTCCCCCTGGGATGGCGCGACCCCACCTGGCATGACCGACCGCCGCAATGTATGATATATATGTAGTATAAATATATACATAGATACACAGATAAATGGATGGATAGATAGATATTGCATGTATAATTATTCAACCTACACTTTTCCATTGTATTAGGTTCAAAATATTATCTAAATAGATCAATGAAATGTGTGATCGTATGGTTTTGTTGGGTGAATTTTATTGGACGCTAATTCAGTGCGTTTTGTTATTACTTTTTTGTTGCATTGTGGTTTAGAACAGAGCTTATTCCCCTATCCGAGTGTTGCTACAAGACATGAATATCAGTATAAGCATATTCGTACTGTAGGCACATCGACTGAGCCCTGGCCAGTTGATAGGGGCATTCACAACTGGCAAGTTATGTATGCTATCATTTCACATTGCCTTTATCTTCCAGCTTTAGTTCAGTTTTGTCATCAAGTTTGATGCATCAGGCTTTGCGTCCCAGTATTATCTACCCTACTGATATTCTACGTCCATGAATCAATAAACTTGTCCATTCCGAATACTGAGCTATAATAACAAATTTTAACGTGTTGTTAATGTGTGCACTATTTATAGTTAATAGCACTGCTAGCCGAACAAAAAGAAAGTTAAATAAGTACATAGCAGAGGTATATATATTAGATTAATTAGATATAATTAGATATAATATTATATGTATATATTATAATATATACATATTTAACTACCAGTGTATATTATACACACACTGAGCAAAAGCAGAGACAATGTCTATCCTACCGAAAAGCTTAAAAACTATAATTTAACAGTATTTTATTTGCATTATCGTACTCATTCATTGCCAATAAAATCAAACCTACGAATAGTGTTTTGCTTGACTGTTGTGACTCTAGACAGTAGTGTGCTATGTGTAGTGTATGGAGTTACCGGGAGCTCATGTAGTAACTAATCACTGTCACAGGGCTCGGCCTTATCCGCTCACTTCTCCTGATCATTGGGCAAACATTAGGTATCTTTGCAAACTTTTTATATATCACGCACATGAATCTAATTGTGCTACTGGCCTCGTGTTTGCGCTGCTCCAACAATTTATCGAAATCTCACGCAACCGATATTGATATGGCACTTTGTAAATTTGCATATACCGAGCTACCCCACATTTTCAGTTTTAGCAATGCGCTCTGGAAAATGAAATAGGTGTAACCAGTGACACGTTTACTGACTTTGTGATTATACAAATATAGCATTTTAACGGGATAAAAAGCATTTTAAACTTACACGGCAGCGCAACGAGAATAAAATTCAATTTTTATCAAATTCATAATTTCGCCTATTAAACTTCGGTTCATGGTTCAAAAACGACTACTCTTACAATAAAATAATGTTATATATATAGAAGTAGTAGAATGTAATGATAATATCCATTTTTACGTCACTCTCCTGGTGTGGCCACCCAGAAAATATTCAATTTTTATTGTTAGGTTATACTAGCTAGGATACCAGGCGCCGCCCGGGCGTGGAAAAACTTTGCGACATAGTAGCCTGGCGAATTGATTAGCATTACCTATGTGACTTTTTGCGTAGGCTATATTGAAGGTTCGAAATGTGCGATTTCTCCAAACTCAATGAACTTAATCGACAACTTTTATCAGGGTTCATTCAGAAGAACAGAATAACTTTAGCTATAATCTGTAATCAAGACGTAGGTCGTTCTCATTATTGTCAACCAATACCCAGCTTTCGTTCAGGCGATGGTATACAGAACTTACATACAGACAATGAACTCTGGTTTCCTTTCAAAGCACGCAAAAATCACTCGCTTATGACGTACGATGTGGATCATATTCTGTGCAAAAGGCGGTACAGAAAATAATTGTTACAGCAGAGTGTGTGCAAATATCTATGACAGTAGCGTCCATTTCAGCGAATGTAGGTGACGTGTGGAGCGTATGGCTTCCAAATATATATTCCACCCATACATGCTGGAACTTGCTGCACTACACAACATTTACACAAATCCAGTTTACAAACTGAATCTATACTACACTACTCATCATAAAGTTTTTGCCACACAAAAGTAGTTCCGCGGTCTTGAAAATATGTAGAAAAACTATGTTGCACTACACTATAGCATATCACGAACATGAAAAAACAGATTAAGTAAAGAAAAATACTATTCGGAACAAAGTGAATCACATTGTCCCAGGATCGACGCCTAAATGTGACTGAATTATCTAAGAGTGAAACATTCCGTCATAAAGCGATGAGTGCGGGAATAAATAATTGCGTCATCGCATAATAATGATTGCGTGAAGGCTACGTTTTGAATGACAGTAAATAACTAAATAAACGTTACGCTAGAGTCTAATTAAAAACGCTTGCATAGCGGTGGAATAGAACACAGACCTCCTGCTGAATAGCGGTGGAATAGAACACTGTCCTCCTGCTGAAGCGTCACCTCTTATATATAGATGGTGGAATACAACACGGTCCTCGGTGGAATAGAACACAGTCCTCCTGCTGAAGCGTCACCCACTGAACGACTGCGCTAATGCCTACATCCAAAAGTTCACCAATTATATAACTCATTACTTAAGCTAATACATAATTAGCTAACCCCCAAACTATACCTCCATGGCTTTAAAAATATGTTTGCAACCTAAGTTGGACTTTACTGAATTACTAGGGATGTATCTATATTACTTTTGACAGAGTTCAACGACAAACATTCAGATAAATAATAAACAGACGAAAATCCCTCTCCTCTTATACATAGTTATAAAACATTTGTAAGAAAAATTTCGCAGTTAGCCGAAACATTAATGTTCTCCTCGTATACGTTTCATAAGCGAATTTTGAGCCATCTGCAAAATCAGAAAATGATCGGCTAATCTTTTTAGTAAAATAGCAGTGAATGTTATATTTCGACACTTTCCGAACTATTTTAAAACTCGATTTGGAGAAATGGACTTCCCGCGAACATGCTGAAAATTTCGGCTACGCTAAAATTGCCCTAGCCGGTTTGGTCAAGTTTGAAAGGCTAAATAATTAAATTAGGCAATACTTATGTGCTCTGCAGTGTGCTACACCTACACATTACATGCCATCAATACAACTTTGTCGTACTAAAAATACTATAAATCCGAATAAATTCAATGTTGCCATGAATTTGACTAGAGCTTAGAACTCAAGTATTGAAACCTGATATTCTAAGTTTTTCGAATGCTTAACATGTAAGACACTCAAACATGTATTTCGTTGATACCAGTTTTATCATGCAGCTCAAAAACCATGAAATGACTGTCACAATGGTTTTGTCAATTACATAGCTGTCATTTAAGCATTTTTAATTTTTTATACGAACTGCCGAATCTATCTAGCAGTTCTCGGCGCTGATCAACGCATTGTTGCTTTGGAATCTTAAATGTCACCACCTAAAGTCTGCTGTAACCACTCGCCTAGAAAACACGACTTTAGTGTATACTAGGTAGCAATGGCCTCGTAGAAGCCCACTCCAATCTATGGTTTGCTTCTTTTTGATCCTTCATCGGGGCACGGATGGTGACACGGGGAAGTACAGGATTTCCTTCCGCGCCCCTTCTGGCTGTGCGGCGTACCCTACACTCGTAACACTGTGAATCACCCCACTGTGGCAGCACAATAATTGATATCAGGGGAAACAATAATGGATCTTTGGATATAGTATACAAGCCAAAGGAAATAGTCTACACTCCTGAATTGACATAAATCCTAATCCTACTCATTAGTTTGAAGACAGTTCCCAAATCAAACGGTAGAAAGCAGTAGCTAAAATAAACGCTCGAAGATCACTGAAATAACATCAAACCAATCAATGCGTCTTTACCAGGATTACTGTAGTAAAAATAATCTCTTTCACCAAATTTAATTCTCTAGGAACACATTTATATTATACAGTTTTTGAAAGCGAAATTTATTGAAATAGTGAACAAACAAAATTATAACACATATAATCCAAGCACAAACAAAGGAAAGCTAATAAAATTGGAAGTATGCCCTGATTACGGTCAGAATAAAGACGGCCACTTACAAAACAATTCAGCACAGAGATGTAACTTGAAGAATTCTTTCCGTCATTTCCTTCTATCGGTGATAATTTAACTACTTTTAACTTTTCTGGAATTCATTCGTTATCGAGCAGTGATTTTACTATCAATACGAGTAAACGTGCAGATGTAGTTATAAAATACCGAGTCCACCCTTTATTATGACACAATTTGTCTTAAATTATTTGTATATATATATTTATTTTTGTACATACTAAAGCAATACATTTGCTGTTGAAAGTGTTAATAGATTCATATTGCCTAAATACGTATATAAACGCTACGAAAACACGTTACAGTCAGAGTATTGCATTAGCTTTGCCTTTACCAGGTATAAGCATGGTTCATTTCCCGAGTATAAATAAAGCACCTTTGTACATTTATCAAATTGTAATTCTTATACTCATTATTAATTTCTCTAACGCTTCAGCATGGTAGATAGAGGGCGGTATTTCCTCAACTAGCGGCCAAATATGAAAAATTGTTTTGTCTTTGTGTGGTACACATCGCAGGATTTGATATTTCCGCAAAATTTTATTCCCACGTAACAGACTTCTACTCTGCACATATTTTTATTGCTAAACGCTGCTTCAGTTATTTCTAACTCAACTTGTCATACAAATTGCAATTGGTGCTTTTGGCCATTTCCAGACCACCAAGGATTATGTAGTAACTTTTCTGTTTTTCATTCTCTTTTACAATGGATAAAAAATATAGTACAGACGGCAACTTTGATACGTTTTAGCCAAAGCCGCAGATTTTGACTTAGAAACTATAGTTGAAATATAGCCCAAACAGTGGCTGAATGATGAAAATTATATTAAATTTTTGATTTTTGTAGTTTCTTTGTAGGTGGAGCGGTGCTGTGCGTCTTGTACGTAACTTTGTTCTTTGGATTGCTGAATACGACGAAAGTTATTGTATATCTGTAATATGCATGCATTACAACAAGCGCCACGGGTTTATAGCGTGAAGAAATAACTTTTGAAATAATATATATAGTTGGTGACTGAAGAAAATAGTGGGGGAGAGGGTTGCTGTTTTTTTCATACGTGCTGAAATCAGCGGCAACCTTGCCACTTAATGTGTTGCTGATGTACCTATTATATATACATTGCCTTTTAGTAATTTCGAAGTGCGCTAAAAATATTCATTTAGAATGACGGAATAGTGACTGAGCACAGACTAATAGCCTTACTGGCTCCGTTTCCCCACACCGCGCAAGCAGGCAGCGATATTAACACTGGGAGATCCGGAAATTTTTGACGGGGAGTTCTCATGTCCCATGAAGGCACCGCACCCCTTCTGAATAAGCTACTGGATGTTACACACATTTACAAAGAAAATTGTTAATATTTACTCATATTAACTTCAAGTCAAACATCAATGCAACTGCGCGAACAAGGCTAAAAATATGACTCTGCCTACAAACTATTCATAGGTACACACAATGGCCAATATGCAGCCTCAGGATTTGCTACCGTTAATTGCAACGTTGCCAGTCATAGGAAAGATCCAGAATTCAGCTGGCATATGCGTCGAAACCAGGTATGTACAACTGCACTATATTTGTCCCACCGCTGAATGCAAATATATCCAATATGCGGCTCTACATTAGCCAGAATATATGTTTGCTTAAACATAAAATGTGTACACTCATATGTGAATGAATTTATGGCAGCCAAGTTTGCTGATCGACCAACTTTGGCTCCAGCGTAGGAAGACTGCGATAATATGACCAGTTTGCTTTCAGAATTCGCAGAATAGCAGAACTGAAAGAATAAATTTCAACCACTGCCATGGTTTTTGCTGCCTTTGCCAATTCTATTTCTAAACTTCAGAAAATTATATATTACCATCGACCCACACGCACTCTTTTTCGACTACAATCTATCTTATTTATATAATCATAGTCCTGATGTTAAACTTAAACTCCGAATTAGCTAGTGTATCGTGTAATATTTGTTAAATGTAGTTAGTCTCAAACTGCAAGCAGTTTACGCAAGGAACTGAGTTACCTAGGAAGTGCTGTTCGCTTCCTTAATGAACCTCGCAAAGTGAGTGCATAAGAGGGTGTGCAAACATACGCCACACGATAAAAATCAGTAATCACGGTACTTCACAATATAACAGTTGCCAACAGTCAGCGTTAGGGGCATGAAATTGTCTCAATCAGAATTAAAAGATTACATACATCACGTAGCTAAATGACCGACAGTGTGTAGAGTTGGAAAACAAACAAATATGTAATTGTAATTAAATCTCCGGTACATTTTGTTTCCACAAAGCCAAGCAAAACATTGACTTATATAATATACTTGGCTCATATTTACACATACAAAATGCAAGTTGATTTTAAGTTAACCATATTAATTAACCGACACCAAACTGGATATTGGGACCAGAAGAAAACAAAGAAACCTACAGTAACCGTCACTTGACTGCGTCTGTTATACGGACAGTAGTGCTTGAAGGCAAAGAAGAAAGAAACGAGGCTGGATAAAACAATTTCGCTTGAGAAACCTAATGAATAAATGATATTTGGCGATATTACGCATTTCAGTAACAAACAAAAAACAGATACAGGGAGGTTTTGGCTTATTATTGATACACCGAAGGACTAAAGTTCAAACTGAAGCATCATATGACGTAACAGAATACGTCTACATAAAGCTGGATAGGATTGATGTTTGATAATAATGTCACTGTTTAGTAGGGCTTATACGTTCTCCACGACAAGCAGCGACATTATTGTCAAACTAATCTTAGAGTTTTGCTTTTAGTCTTTGCGAAGTAAACCTTATGAATTTAAATTCGACAGATATATATACTCGAGGAAACAAGAAATTTTGTAAAGGGTTTGCTAAGTCACAATACGAATAAGCTCTAACTGCAGCAGAACCGTCGGTATTTTCGATTTATATATAAGAAAGTTTTCCAGATAGATATGATGTGCTAGCCAAATAGGATGCCAAGTTATCGCAAATAAAGTCTAATTTAGATGTCGATGGAAATAAAATTTCTTGGCGCTTAGTTCCAAAGGAAGAGCCACGCGCAACTTATCTTCCTCTACTTACATAAGATTACAAATATTGTCCTCTAAATCATACTGTTGTTTCAATAACCGATTAAAAGTTAAAAACACGTTTACACATACGCAGCATTAGCAACCCAAGAATTAATGAAACATGCCTCTTTTATTTAAATTTATACCCATTATATATTCTATAAAAAACCTATCTGGGTTTCAGACATGATATTTTAAATTATATATTTTCAAGTATTGTTAGTGTTTTGGAGCACTAAATTCAAGGAAATACGCAATTTTTGTATCAAATCTACAACTTATTGAAATAAAGGGTAACCTATGATATCATTATGTAGCAACGGTATAGTCCTCTCGTTGTTCCGTTGCTACTTTTGATGTGTCCAATTTGAAGGCTGGCGACGCCGGCGGTCCGCCGGTCCGCACCTACCCCTCGCGCCGAGCACGAAGGAAATTAATTTTGACACAAATAGTTGGAAGAAAATAGGCAAAATCGGGCGAAAATTTGTTAAAAATGAGAACGAATTCACAAAAATAAAGATAAATTTTGAGTGCCAAAAAATTTCTAAGATTTTTATACACCTCCTTAGTGGATGAGGAGCGGATCCGACCCATGGATCCCCCATAGATCCGCCCTTGCTTGTGGCATTAATATATTGTCAATTTTATTACATAGCTAGATGTTAAGTTGACAGATTCCAGTTCTGATTTTTGTTGTTTTTGCATATTTCTTCTTTTATCATTAAAGCACTATTTTTACAGTATATAGTTGGAAATTCGCCCAAATTGGAGATAAGTATTTAAAAATATAATAAAGATTAACGAGATATGCTTGAAAAGACTGACATTTTTTAAAATATATACTAAGCCCTCCTAACTATTAGGCGAATTCCCAAATGCCATGAAAATTCAATATTGCTGTCACTTAAAAAACAAAAATAAGAACGAAACAAAAAATAGATTCACAAATTTTTAATCAGGGACTGGAACGTTTGCCGATCTTTGGTCAAGAAATGACTGGATACAGTGTTCTGTTTTGTATCCAGCTAAAGTCCGACTGGAGTAGATACCCCAGCTAGATACTCTTATACCTGGATACATAACATAACCACAATTTAAGTTAATCCCAATATACGCTCAAGTATATAACAGTTGAATTCAACGTTCTGGTGTGAACACCGCTGAAACGCAGCTTGCACACATAAACTTGGACTTAACTTTTCTATCATTCCTAAGGCGGCACAAATGGTGGTACTAAGGCGTGCTTCCGACCGTAGCTACGCCCTTGGTTTAATTAGCTTAAGTTTGAACGTTATACCACAACCAGCTTAATGAAAAATAAGCAAAATGTGATCCTACGGGATGACACACCGGTTCAACACAGACGACGACTGGCAATAATGCGGTATACATACACCCAGGGAGACAACGACGCTCATATATATACACTTTGTGTATATGTGTAGTATACATATTGTATAAATATATAATATATATCTATGTATATATGCCTTTTTGTATGTGTGTGCAATTATACATAATTTGATGTAAAGCTCCATCGGCGCACGTCATTTCAAAGAATTATATTGCGAATAGTTTATAAAGCAAAGTGAGCTACCAAATATTCTGTAGTGCTGCAAATTTGATGACACTTTGCTGGTTTTCGTACACAATTTATATTCCTATAACTGCTATGATATAAATACAAGAGCTGCATTATGTATAAGCTTTTGATTTATAAATTTGTCGAATAATATCGCAAGATATTTAAATGATCTCTCTGGTGGAAATCTAAGATTTGTTTATATATCAACACATGAATATATAAATAAACTTCTTATGTTTTAGAAGACATCACTGTAAGTAAAATAAATACAAAAGAACACTTCGGGCTAATTATAATAAATACAGAATAAGCATTTACGTTTGATCACATTACTATGTATCTGATTTAACTATTTACAAAAACAAGCAGGAGTTTCAAGCGAACTCATTCCAATCAAAGTCACGTATTCTGTAGCATGACATGCAATGACACCACTCTTGGGTGACACAATTTTTATCCTATTAAATGAAATCAGCCATGAACGAAAACTCATTTTTCATAAATATACAGTTGGTATAAAATAAAGATACCAATGGTTTAATAAACCACGTTTTGAGGAAAACCAATATAAATTATAATCTATGATCTATCAATTGCAAAATCGTTCTCATTTTGGTCAAATTTTTCCACTTTATATGTTACCTTTCGGAATTATGTGGAAAATGGTAATGACTTCTCAGGCTAAATTTACTCCAATTATTGTTGTTATATAACTAGAATTTTCACACTGTAGTATCTTTCGAAGGTGCGCCATAAATATTGTTATATGTGAATAGCAGCTTTTATGAGGCAACATAAGCTTTGTGTGCTCATTTTAAGTGTGCAAATCAGTTCGTTAGCTTCTAACACGTCGGTATTGGTGTCATGATTTATATGCTTTTTGCAAATGATCAGGTTGAGCTACCAACTGTTATGGGCAATACCTACTTAAATATTGAGGGCAAAACACAAAGATATTTTATCGAAAACTGTCAATATTAAGTACATGTAGTAACGATTGATTAATAATCCAACTATTTGCATTGTGCGAAAACTAAGAAATGGAATTTTGTTTAACCAAAAAACAATTATGCTCGAAAAAGATGACAATGTAGGCATAATGGCTGGTACATCATCCAATAGAATACACAACCCTGTTGTCTAGCCACTAAACTGTTACATTTGTTTCTGCAAGCTTTGCTTAGAATAATATATCTTCAAGCCTCATTAATTGTCCTCCCTTTAAATAGGTCACAGTAGACTAATTTCCGATCTCTGAAATTATATTTAAGGCGTTCAGATTATGATGTTTAATACTTGTAAATTTGGTAATGTCATTTTAGCAGGATAGATATCCATCAAAATTTCCAATTTAATTGCGTGAGTAAAACCGAAACTTTTGTCGTGTTCTCCATTATCGAATGTAGCAGTTGCGTTAGTAAAGTATTGCAACCTGTTATTTATTTATGTTGTATTGTACAACGCAATACAACATAAAATAAATACATAGTCTAACACTAAACAAGAGATAAAACAAACAAAAAGCATTAAAAGCCCACTCACTATACATAATTACGTTGAGCTAATACAGTGGTGAATTAGGTTACGCATAGCATTGTGTACACAAATACATGCATATATTTTTTTCAAATATTTTATAAACCACCTTCATGAGGGTTGGCGGAGATTTTAGATAAACAGGGCTCAGGGCTACAATGATGCCTCCATAAGCTAGAGTACAGTAATACAAAATATACAGGTATTTGGTCACTTTTAAATGTGTTTGCCACGTGATATTCCTCACGTTGAATTTGACACTTACAATGATATTAATGTTCACTGCAGCGATGAAATTTAAATATGAAGGGCGTTTTCACATTACACCCGAACCATTGCAGTCCGAGCCGATTACCAAGCGTGTTGTATATTGTATTCGTCAACACTGTCTCCGATCTTAAAGAGCGTTCGTAATTTTGTTACAACCGAATCGATTATGTGATGTGAAATAAACACATACGCATACAGGAAAAGTACAAAACGTCGTAGGTCCTATTGGTTTTAGGCCAACAATTTGGCCGTATTAGATTAGATCGGATCTGGCGCAATGTCAACACGACCTAATATTAGAAATATAAACATTTACATTCGTAGTGAGCATAATTTCATGGCACTAGGGTTAACGGCTTATAAATAAAAATATGAGCAACTGCAAACGAGACGCTGCGCTGGGACCGTTGGGTTGACAGGCGCAGCATCCCGAGAAAAATTTTAGCATGACAATGTAATGTTCTAAAATAAACCTATCGCTAACTAAATAATAAAACATAAAGGAAAAAAATTCAATTTTAACATATAGTTGTAAAAGTATTTTTGCTGGTGCACTAGTAATCCGATGAACCATTGAAAGGGCACTGTAATGGGCTTCTAACGCGCTATCGGTGAGATTTCGGCTTGAGCGATTTTGCATTTGTAGTTATCTCACTTCTGTCAAATACTTCAAGCGAAAGCAGCAGCGGCGACCGATTATATGAATGATGTGACCTAGTGTTTTCAACGCAATTGTTATAAAAGCATTCACGCATATTTTGGGCATGCACGAGAAGACATTAATCCTTCATCAAAAAGTTCCTTCATGCTGCGAACCTAAAAATTTTCAAACACAAAAACTTACTTGCGTTGCAAAATACGACTTTGTATGTTTTATTTTAAGTAATAAAGTAAGGGATACAGGAGACTAACTGTTCGTTTAAAAATGAAGTTTAAAAGATATTTTCTGATGGCCTACCTACCGAGCCAACTCGATAGATGAAACTTTGCTTATGCTGTCGCAAGATAAAAAAATCTGCAAACCTCTACTTTGATCTTGTCGCTTTGCTTCAAACGAAGTGTAAACGTCGATAAGTCGTAATTGTCAATGGAAAGGAACCAAATAAACCTCTACAAATATCAGAAAAGCAAACGTACCACGCCAGTCGAAACAAGCAATCACAAACGCTCGTCTATAATGCTGGTGACGCATGCTTTATCTTGATAAATGCAGCTTCACGCCATTTTGGTTTTAGCAGGATTTAAATTTTAAGAATTGATAGGTTTCACCAGCACGGTTACAAATATAATTATACATATATACATACACATAGTTTTGTTGCTTTATGCGTGTGGAAATCGCTATTAGTCAAGACGAAAATACCACCATTAATACGCGATACTGTTGGTTATTCAAGTTGCACAATTATACAAATATATATCAAATTAAGCTTCTATATCTAACCAGTGTGCTCAAAGTCGTTTGCAGTAAATAGTCGTGTCCGAAACACAAGCGCGTATAACTAAAACATGCTGAATTAATGAATCAACGCAGAATAGTGCTTTATTAATTGCTAAATTCACTTTCTGTTTACTACTTTTTGTAGGTATGAATATAGACATGAATTATAAACAAGTGCAGATCATAGGTTGGTTTTGAATCGAGTATGCTGCAAAATAAATTCTTGCATAAATTCTTAATAGCACAGTGTGTACGCACGTTGTGAACTGCCGGGAAAGTCCTGAAGTCTGTTGCCAAAACCAGCCTAATATGCACGATTCGTGTGCAAGTTGGGTCGCTGTACATGAGTTTAGCATCAGACTTCGTATGGCCACTGCTACACTAGGTGTAATGTCAAGCCTAGATTTCGACAAGACGTGCGTCACTTTTGCTATATATCTAAAACAAGACCGTTTCCTCTTACTGCAAACTGCCGAAAAATCGTACAATTTTTTCTACTGCATCGCCCGTCTATACCTTCATGCTCCCTCGTTGGGTTACGGAAGACCGGTTATATATATTGACTAATCAGTTCAAACACAAAAAACAATTATTTCAGAAAGGCTGAGTCGCCAAGACGTAGCGGCGTCGCAACAGCCTGAGGAAAAGATGGGAGCGGCCCTCCACTTTTTACTGGCAAACATATAAAAAATGTTAAATGATCGCTTTGTTATAAAACGAATGTAAACGACCGCTCCCCTATTTTCGCCACTCCATACTTATTGAAGAGCTTCCGAAGCCACTGCTAACACGCCTTCAATATATGAAGCATTTCTTGTTCAACCTTAAATAAGTTCAGTTTGTTTATTGAGGATTTACTGGTAACAACAGCAATAATATTATGTTGCCGAGAGAAATTTTCTCCTTTTTATTTACTAGCACAATTCTAGACGTCTGAAGTTAACAATACGTATGTATATGTATGCACGCCGTATAACTTATACGTGCAGTCTAAACACATGATCTACATAAATAACCACAAATTATCAAGTCCAACGACCTCAGCAATTTTGACGCGAAATAAAAGCTTTGGAAAATTGATTCTGCAGCTTATATGTTGGTGATACATAAATAGATTTATATTAAGATTGGTTAGAAAAGTGCGGTTAATCTATAGAGCTTATTACACCAACCCGATCATTCAAGTACCCCTGAAACCTATACGCTTGCTAGCCCACCTGTACTGCAAATAAATCAAAAGATACACTAGATATCTTTCTTCTAAACATCATTTGTAGTGATTTTTTCTTTGCCTCATTTCTAAATGAAAGCTGTTTCTCTACATTCCTTCATCAGATACGACTTAATTTTATCTAATTGATGGCAAGCAAAGATGCCATACTATCTGTGAAAAACTTAATATTCTTATTTCTATCGATTTTCTGCAGTGACATATCCGTTACCTTTTTAATTGCTTAAACTTCAGCCTGAAAGACTGTGGTTATACTCCTAAAGGTACACTCAGACTGCAATTACTTATATATATTCCAGTGCCAGTTCTGGCAGCAGAATTTACATTAATGAGCGAGAAATCAATGTAACAATTTGCAGAGCCTTCGGTCTGGAATATTTTATCATTCCTTAACCCAATATTCTCTAGATCCGTAAAATGTAACCGATCTATTTTCATCGACGAACTCATGTAATATATAATCTGATGGAAACTTCACTATGTTATGACGCTTAATGTCTTCTGTAACATCCAGATGTGTTACAGAAATCCTGTTACTGTGCCATTCCGGAAAAAACTTTAATTATCTTATATACCTCCAAAATGCCCTCACGAAAAACCTCCAAGTCCATCGGTAATAGATCCAGGAGCACCTCCATTCCTAAAGTCATGCTTGAAATGATACCTTCAGTAGCCATTAGGCATACTATTCTAGACAATTTAGTTAACTTTCGTGCATATGTTACTAACTTTAGCCTGTGGCACCACAAAAAGCCTTATAACTGACTACCGGATGAACTAAAATACAAAGAACATCTAGGAGTAAATCTCTAAGTTTTGCCCACAGCATTTCTTGCAATCATCATAGCCTTCATTCCCTTACTAACAGCCTTTTCTATATGAAATTTCCATAATAGCTTTCCGTCTAAATGTTTAACATTTCATCTCACTTGCACTTCTTGCCCTCCAAGTAATATATCAACAGTTCTATTAACATCCTTTCTTCGGTTAAACATCACAACGTTCGTTACCCTTATTAGGGTTCAAATGCAGTCCCTTACGTCTAGACCAGTTCTCCAACTTAGTAACTGCACGTTACATTCTTTTGACCAAAACTTCAACGCTATCACTATAGCAAGCAGTAACGACATCGTCTGTGTATGCCAGTAAAGAGATCTGAGAACTGCTTATTTTGTTCAGTAAATCATCACCTACCATTAATACGCTGGTGACATAATACTATGATCATATAGCCTAATAATTGAATCACTGTGAATAACTGAATCATGTACCGATAAACAGTAGTGATGGGTTGTAGAGATGTTTGGCTATAAGTATATACAAATCTAAAGTCTCCTAACCTTTTGTCATCGTTGGGACCTCACCCTGCCAGGTATAAAGTGGCTCGGAAACGACGCTCCGATAGCAATTTTTCGGGTTTTATTCTTCAATAGCATAAATGAAAATGGAGTATCTTAACCTATGACATTTCGAAACAGAAATGAAAACCTAATTGCTATCATGTTGTCTGCTTGTTATAATTGTTTCGTTCTGTTATGCGAAGAACTTTTTGCAAAAAAAATATATCTACCTGAACTGTTTTACTACGTTTTATTTGTGATAGGAATAGTAGGTATGGCCAATGTAATCTTTAGCGGCGGAAGTAAAATGCATGCTATGCCGTTCTCGATATACTAAGCCTAAGCCTTAGTCTTAGCCTAAGCTAAGGTCCCTATATGAGCAATGTACTAAGCCTAAGCCTAAGTAGGGGGGCTGCCGCCCCCCGAACCCCCCGCTCTAAGCTGTTCTTTTTTCTAACGTTATAACGTCCGGACTTTTAACGTGACATGGGCCGTAGGTATTATATCAACCGCTGATGGACAAATCTTTAGTTGACGCATGATGCTCAAAGCATAAAAACTTCTACACATTTGTTAAACAAAGTCGATTTCATAAGAAAATACTTCAAATTTCGATTGCCATTTAAAACAAATCTATGTGAAGTGGACTTATTTCCCTATTGTTTATATTTGTATTCACAGAACTATAAGCTACTACTGTAAGTATTACACAGAACTAAATGATGACATAATAGCACAAGGATTGATAGCTCCCCACTATAAATGCTAATAAGTTACTATTATATATATATTAGTAGAGTATAATCATGGAATATAACACGGAAGTATGGACCAAAGCCGCAGTGGCCGGACGATAGCCGTCGCCGGGAAATTTTAGCCGCAGTGCGACCGATAAATTGTAGGGGTCGACTCAACAGATTGTTACCACGGTTGCAAGGTGCGAAGAAATTTTCGTGGTGAACTACGGTCACGCTGCTCCCAGACCTACCACTACGCCTCTGAACGGAAAAATGACATACCAGACGTTTGCATAAACGATCGCCTGATGAAACAAACATTAACCTGTCACAGGTCAATTTTTTATTTATTGCTGATTTCATAATAGCAAATTAGACAACTTGACAACGCCACTACTACATGGTTAAGTCAAGTTCCTATACCGTTGTGTTGTCCTTGAGAACGTGAAAGTTTTACAAACAAAAATTTTTAGGCGTACAGCCGCACACACCGTCAGTTCTCTCTACACAATAATTATTATTGTACACCAACAAACTAATATATTGCTTGGATTTCCCCCAAAAATTAGTCATAAAAGCCTTTGCTTCTTGTGTTTTAATAATTAATTTTAATTGAGTGAAGAATAAGTTAGTAAAGTTAAAACCAAGAAAACTAAATTTTTCATCACTGTTTCGGACTATAAGTTGTAAATGAACAACTATATATACCTACTCTGGACGAACTTTACACTTGTACAATGGATGGGATAATTTTGCTGGTAGTAGTTCAGTTTAGTAAGAAGAGTGAGAGTTGTAAGAGTGTTATAGCATCAATAGATCGATGTCAATGTCGTTGTCGATTGCCTTCTCTGTCCGAATGACCATTTAAATCAAAGTTTTATGTTTTAAAATTAGTGTAATAATAAGAATTTATTGCTGTCTCCTTGGGTAATATTAATTGTACACACATTTATAAATACATACCTACATATATACATACGGTCAATAGGCGTCCGAATGAAATATAATATAGGTACCGCGGAAAAAGCATATACATTCACGGATGCTGTTTAACCTTGACTTGTGACTCCAAGGAACTATACCGTCACGAACAATTAATTTCATTGGAATTTTTACAACTCTTATATTCGAGTTTATTCTGAATATATTGATGAACTTATACCTCAGTCGAATGTTCTATGAAGTAGCCAATGTATGTGCGAACACTATGGATCACCCACTGGTCACACGCAGGCTCAGCATTGCGAGTTACTCACACATCGAGCATGGTATACAAAAAACATGATAAATATTAGACACGATATATAGTAATGGAATTTGCTTTATATGCAGAACTCGAAAACCATACAAATTGCATCTCAAAACCAGAGATGGAACCTGGTTTCTGGATAATTTCGGGTCACATCTATTACCGGGTGAGTGACTCACCGAGTCAAGGGAACAAGCCCTCCTATATACACTTTACTCAACATAACAGAACAGTGTCTTTTGTATTCTTTATTCGTTCAGTTATTCAATAGAAATCAGTGACAACTCAAGTGTTGACAAACCAAGTGCTGCGACATTGATTTCTCTACATTCCTCAAAAAGAAGCTGGAAAAAAAGTGCAATGTTTGGAGAAGTGTAGTGGGTTGCGACGTAGAGCATGTCTTTCTCGAACGGACTGGAAACTGAATTTACAACACTGGACAGCATTATAAAGGTTCCTTCACACTTTACAAAAGAAATTTACCCATGCTGCTTGCAATTGGCGTACACACCACATCTGACGTTGACACATCGACTTCCAACACACATAAAGTTGCTTACATACTGCTTAAATATATACTTACTTTACTTTAGTCCAGCACTGCAATCTTTGGGTGAGACTCCGAAGAAAACTTTTAATTCGTCTGTAATAACGGTTTGTCAAAAAAGTGGGTTCTGTTTAATAGTTTATTAAAACTATTCCTGCCGCGGCTTGGCAAAACTATTATACCTAACTGTTATCCCTGGCTGTTGTGAAAGGTGGCCTTGTCACCGTATCACTATCGTAACAGGGCCACTACTTTCAGGAGTCACCAATTGACTACAACGCCTGGGTCACCGGATCACAAAATTATAGCCCGGTTACATGTCTGCTAAAAACTAGATCAGGGTCTCGATTCAAGGGCGTTACTAAATCTTTAAAATCCGAAAGTGGTGGGCACTGTTATTTGTATTTACTTTACTTTTATCATCATTAAAATGAAATTTACATGACAAACAACTTTCATTATATGTTTCAAATTTAAATATATCACAGCTGCACTTGCGACGGTGATGCACAAGTATACGTGAATTGTTACAAGATGCGAAAACATTCCATGGTTCTTGCTAAGACTCGACTTTCAACTGTGTAAGGACAGTATCCAGTGTGTAACTGCCACAGATGTCACGGAGGAACGTAACAGCTTTGATTAGCTAAGTTTTCGACCCTTGACATTTGACCAAAGCTTTTAGCTTAGTTTGTTCAAATGTTCCAACCCCTTTCACATTGATATTGTATATTATTTAAAGGACAAGCCCACTTTTAGCTCGTGAAAATTCTATAATTTGGTTCGAAACCTCGCTCTCAACACGTGGTTTTGTTCGTGCCACTGTATCCTTTACAGTAGTTTTTATGTTTCACCTGCGATCTAATCAAATGCCGGCAATTATAGCTATAGAGAACTCGGGGCACTTAACTAAAACGCAACTAACTAATGCGGAATCTGTAGGATTAAATTGGATCTACCTGACGTTTTAAGACTAAACTAAAGTATGTTACGGAGGAAGAAGAAATTTTCAACAATCATTGTTGTTATAATAATAATAATAATAGACATCATTTATATTGTAATAACCGGTGACGCAGCTGCATGGCGCAACTTCCTAACACCATGCCCATACGACCCCGGCTATCGTAACCTCAAGGGTGGACCGTGAATACTAAATTTTGAGCCTA
>JASANE010017233.1:0-19086 GCA_030248225.1 Trileptium ribeirensis
AAACTGCGTTACCGAGCAAACCGCTCCAAGAGTGAAACACTAAATGCCCTATCGCAGTAATATAAAATTCTACTATCATTATAAAAATAACATCGACAACGACAATTGTAACATTCTATGCATGAATTACCATTTGGAAATCAAAGCACTTTTTGGTTTTTGCCGTAAACACATTATAACACATATGAACACTACAAATGTGTGTTTTTGATTACGTTGAAGGATATTTAGTATTAGGTTTTTCCTCTAAAATCTGTCATTCCAACGTACAGTGATTAACATGCAGCTCTTAAAGTGTTTCATTATTCCTGAAGTTTATTAAACCGGTTATGGATACCGTTTTAGTACATGGCAAGATATATCTGTTAATTTAGTAGCGAAGGATACAACACAGGTTCATAGAAATCAACTCAAAAATTCGAAGATTGTATTAATGGTGCTTTCTCACTATAATTCATGAAACACTAGCTACTTGTTTATCTAAACCTTAGCTGCTTTATCTACCCTAAAGCCTAGCGTGGCTACATTGAACTGCTGTATTGACAGTATTACAGGAGCGCTAGCTAATTTCTCTATGAATTTAAGGTGATTCAGCCAATAATCATCTTGTAATAGCCGATATCGAATTGCAAACCCTCTATACAAAAAAGTTCAGAATTTTATTTGGTTTTTAGCTAAACAAAAATTGTCAAAATCAAATGCAAGTGCCATAAATTATGCCTTGTCCTCGAACATAATTTTAGTGATTTTCAATTTGCAGAAGTTCTGTTCCTTAACGGTTATAAAGTTTGCATATGATTATTTGTCTCGTTCGCATATATATTTATCGCGTTGCATATGATTATTTATCAAGTTTGCAGATGTATTTATCGCGTTCACGATCAAATTTAATGCAATAAAGACGTCACAAGCAAATCTATCCTATATTAAAGCTCGTAGTGGTCACATACAAAACCCATTTAATTGAAATTCGATAAATTGTGGTTCTCAATTTATGTAAATTTAACCGATTTTTCGCAAACACAAATTCACCTGATTAAAATCACAGAGGCCCGTGTTCGCGAATAGTTGTACGCGTGATTTTAGTTAATAGAAAAGCGTTCCGTAACAATGTGTACGCGAATTTACAAAATAGAATGATTGGTAGGGTCATCTTAAGTTTACTCGCGCGTAATAGACAAACTTAAGGGACGATCTCGGCTCTATACATTTTTATGATATGATTTGGCAAATTATTAAGCAATATGAAAACATACATTTAAGGTAACTACTGTACGGTGTTTGTTCCTGTAATTCGGATGGTCATTGAAATGAAACGCGCAAACTCATTAACGCAGTAACAGATTGTTCGTGGATTAAAAATGAACCACAAGTGAATTGCAAGTTAAATTGTAGAATTGTAATAAAAAATTACTGTGACTTACGTCAGATACCTTCTGAGTATCGGTTATGGCGTAATTGTTCAAAACCAAAGTTGAATATGACGCAGTTTTCACTTGATTTAACAGTTTGGACTTGTGATCTTTTTTCCATTGACGCCTTTAATATAAATGAAATAATTCTTTTGCAGAAACGTGAAAGTGGTTATTAGAGTTGAATAAATTTATTTCGCTAAGGTGGTTTTAAATATACGAGAAAGCGGTTATCAGAGTGGAATAAATTTATTTCGCTATGGTGGTTCTAAATATACGTGAAAGCGGTTATTAGAGTCGAATAAATTTATTTCGCTATGGTGCTTATAAATATACGAGAAAGCGGTTATTAGAGTGGAATAAATTTATTTCGCTATGGTGGTTCTAAATATACGTGAAAGTGGTTATTAGAGTGGAATAAATTTATTTCGCTATGGCGCTTATAAATATACGTGAAAGCGGTTATTAGAGTGGAATAAATTTATTTCGCTATGGTGGTTCTAAATATACGTCAAAGTGGTTATTAGAGGGGAATAAATTTATTTCGCTATGGTGGTTCTAAATATACGTGAAAGTGGTTATTACAGTGGAATAAATTTATTTCGCTATGGTGGTTCTAAATATATGTGAAAGTGGTTATTAGAGTGGAATAAATTTATTTCGCAATGGTGCTTCCAAATATATGTGAAAGTGTTTATTAAAGTGGAATAAATTTACTTCGCATTGGTGCTTCTAAATATACGTGAAAGCGGTTATTAGAGCAGAATAAATTTATTTCGCTATGGTGGTTCTAAATATACGTGAAAGTGGTTATGAGAGGGTAATAAATTTATTTCGCTATGGTGGTTGTAAATATACGTGAAATTGGTTATTAGAGTGGAATAAATTTATTTAGCTATGGTAGTTTCTAAATATACGTGAAAGTGGTTATTACAGTGGAATAAATTTATTTCGCTATGGTGCTTCCAAATATACGTGAAAGTGGTTATTAGAGTGGAATAAATTTATTTCGCTATGGTGGTCCTAAATATACGTGAAATTGGTTATTAGAGTGGAATAAATTTATTTAGCTATGGTAGTTTCTAAATATACGTGAAAGTGGTTATTACAGTGGAATAAATTTATTTCGCTATGGTGCTTCCAAATATACGTGAAAGTGGTTATTAGAGTGGAATAAATTTATTTCGCTATGGTGGTCCTAAATATACGTGAAAGTGGTTATTAGAGTGGAATAAATTTATTTCGCTATGGTGGTCCTAAATATACGTGAAAGTGGTTATTACAGTGGAATAAATTTATTTCGCTATGGTGCTTCCAAATATACGTGAAAGTGGTTATTAGAGTGGAATAAATTCGTTTTGCTATGGTGCTTCTAAACTTGATATATGCGGTGTAGCGGCATAAATGTTTACGATCATAACAATCGTACTGTATTAACGAGACCCATTTGAGTTAGATACATGATCTCTTAAACAGTACATCTGTCTTTCGCTCAGCGCAGTGGTTAAAATGAAGATAATTACATTCTTAAACGAAAACGAAATATTAGCAACTAGAACACTCACAATTTTCCGTGGTTCAAACGCAATATCTTAAAGATAACGGATGACTTGTGCTGCGATACAAATATCCTGAAGTTTCACTAACACTGGGTGGCATTGTTTCATCGAAGTCCATATGGTCTAGATACAAATATCGATAATAAAAAAACTACACAGCACAGTTGAATAATAAACCGCATTAACTACGGACGCTGTCCGATACCGTTATGGTTGCCAAATTGGTAGCTATGGCTGTGTACGACACTGTAATGAAATTATGTAGTAACTAGGGGTGTTTCGTACATGTTTTGAAATTGATTTACTGTATCGGTGTCATACTGACTGTATATACGGTAGGGTCTCGACCCCAACCAGCGTGGACATTATAACGTGACCCCCGTATAAGTCGTCTGTTTTCCAGAATTTTTAAATAATTATAAAAACTAAGCTGGTTTTCACAATTACAAAGATCTGCAGTGACACCTTGTTTGAATTTTTAAACAAATTTATCGGAGTAAAGCTGAAATAGTGACACAATTTTTAAAAAAACCCAAGTCATATATGAGTATGTTGTAGTAGGAATTATGTGTTGTAGTAGACAAGAATTCCACCAGTTTGTTTTAGATTTCAATTCCCATTCTGCTCGTCAGATGTTCGGGAACTAAAGCAAGTTGGTACGGTTCAACAAATGATAGTTATTACCGTTCACTTCCACTATAGCCCTTATATTTCAAATGCTTCATAGTGCTTCTTAACGTGACTCGGAACACCTTCTTCTGTATTTGATGTGGCTTGTCAATTTGCCTGAAAATCAAACAAAGATATTACAGGGATTACATTGTACAATTGTTGGGTTTAAACTATTATTAGAAGCAATCTTCTAGTTTCAACAATTTTAATGAGGTCACGAGGATATAAAATACTTAAGTGAATGTCAATAATTGTCGCGATTGTGTTATGTTTCTAACTAGTGTAGGCGTTAATTGGCTAATCTGAAACACGAGGAATGGTGATGTAAATATTTACTATGACATCATTGGTGTCTTCATACCGGCAGTGAATCTTTTTACCAAATCAGGACGTGTGGCTAGACCCAACTGTGAATACGTGAGATTGTGTGCTTCTTTCACCGGTGTTCGGTGTTTAAAAAATTGAGATCGTGTGCTTCTTTCACCGGTGTTCGGTGTTTAAAAAATTGAGATCGTGTGCTTCTTTCACCGGTGTTCGGTGTTTAAAAAATTGAGATCGTGTGCTTCTTTCACGGGTGTTCGGTGTTTAAAAAAGTCAAGTTTGCTATATTCACATGTTAAATCAGTTTATTTTAAGAATATTCGTTTACTGTCAGTGAAGGAATTGAAAAATTCCTCAACATTTTGTGATTGCTGGCAAATTAGCGTAACGTTCAGGTTTGCTATCCGTATTACCTTTTAGGCCCGGCCTTTGTTACGCGTTAAGATATAAATTTACTAGTTTACGGTGTTTCTTGCCAAATTAAGCTATCAATTAAACATATATAATATTTGGCTTGTCAAGTGTGACATCTAATTAGACATTGTTGGAATGTAGTAATTGGGGCACAGAGGCTAATATGCTAATGTTTGAACCGGATTAAGTTAAAATTAATTAAATTAATATTGCGTTTCCTCTACGAATATAGCCAAACAACATTTTAAGTGAAATAAACACAAAATCACAGGAGCTAGAGACATAATGTTATGAACTAGGAACAGGTGTTACGGTTTGTATCTCTGAAGACTTGCGTGATCATACCGCACTAGACATATACGCAAAGGACCAGGCGGCGTGGAACACGTCTGGTAAAACGCGCTTGCCCATTTCTAAAGCTCAACATATTACTGGAAAAATTAACAGAAAACCTAGTAATTCTGTCTGTCCCTGAGATATGATATTTGTGTCGGCATCGTGCTTTGAAGTTTCTCGATGCAGCTGTGCATCGATATTATATCTAACTAAGGCTTTGTTGTAAAACGATATGTATGCCATGATGCTTGTTACCAAAAAATCCTTTATTAAACTACGAAAAACACATATATTTTAACATGGTACCGTTTAGCAATGTGCAACTTTTTGTGTTGCTAATAAAACAAAAACTAAGTAAGAATACAATATGTTAAAGCTCACAGCGAGTTTAGATCATTCAGCAGTTGATCAGTAGAAAATCCTTCGATTGTGATTATGTGGAAGGAAATAGTTAAAAGCAAGGCAAAGACAACCTTCATGTTGTTTTCTGAAATTTGAACAATGAACATCAATCAGAATTTTTATGTATTCCATACATTTACAGTTGTTTCACAAAGTTATTTTGTTTCTTCTTACTACAGCAAATAGTTTCCACGAAAAGCTAAATTTTCCATCAACTATATTGGTTTCACGACATCTTGACTATCATCATTTAAGCGGCATTTAATGAAAAATAAAGTTTAACTGGGCTAATTACTTATTTCTGGATGATATATTTCTTGGCTAGATGAATTATTTCAATATTTACTGGGAAACCACCCGTACAATAAGTACGAGCTGAAAGATAAACCAAATTTCCGTGTGGAAACTGGCACCCTTTCACGGTTTGTGCTTCAGCAAATTTGGACGCGATTGCTATGAAACAGGCAATCAGCGCCCGCACCATGAGTACCTCAACACCTTTAATATTTCTTTATAGGGAATATCAGTAGATTGTTAGATTGTATTTTAGTCTTATCGCATGGCAATGGCTAAAGCGAAAAAGTGGCAATCAAAATTTATGATATTTGAAAATCACGCTGCATCTAAGAAAAGCAATGCACAAATTTCGATATTAGCAAACAGTAATTTCGTAAAGTCCACTCAAAGCCATGTTCCTATTCCCATTTCTATATCACAATCTCATTTAATACTTTACTCAACAGTATTGATGATAGTATGGATATGTCAAAAAAGATTACCCATGTTAAAACTTAGTATCCAAATTTTGTCGTGTGATCGCTCTCATAAAAGAATACTGGTAATGTTCTCGCTACTCGGGTATTGACAAAAATTAGAACCTGCAGCTTACCTTATCCAAGTAAAGTATATCGTCTTCTAAACAAAAACCTTTAATATACAGATAGAGAGCAGTAGATAAACAGAGGAAACAGTGAATTTAGATGCAGTCGTTCGTTCAGAGAGTAAGCAGCGGAATAATGTCGATCTCATAATAACTCAGTTCCTTTTATAGTTTCCACAAATTTTGGCTATATGAGTATAATTTTATAATAAAAATAGGCGACGCCTACACAAACAAGGTTCTTTTTCAATATTTTATGAATTTTATGTTTGTCATGTCCCAAAGATTTCGCAGTAATTGGAATGTTTCGTCAAAGTGACGCAGCAGAAAACATCGAGTGTACAAACACAAATTTAGGCTTTTATGGTCTGTGCATTGTTTTAAACATACAGATAATGCAATAGAAAATTAACGAAGCGTAACTGAAAAGGTCTTAAAACGTGTTTCAAACTATGACGTTGCGATATTTGTTATGAGTTTAAACGGAATTGATTATATTTTAAGCAATATACGCAAATATACATTTTTTCAGTGTTCAATTCAGGTAGTACATTTTCAAGGTAGGTGTTTACGTTATTATGAAAATTTATACCTTCAGAATCGTTAAATGCGATAAAAAATATTTTTATTCACTCATTCACTATATGCGATAATGCTTAGTTACCATAGTCTGTCAAAACATTATAATGAAGCAGGTTAGTGTGGGACCAACTGCCCCAAATAAAATAAACGAATTTTCATACAGGTCATGAGCCTAACGACCTATATTATTTTAAACGTCGTTTTATGCTTAATGTAGTCTAGAAGTGATCCTGCAATGTAGAACGACAAGCATAAACATAATCATAAGCAAAACAGTGTAACGCTGTTAAATATTGCATAGATCCAAGCTGTAGATATAATAGACATAGGTGCACAGGCGGGAAGTATGGAGGTTGCCTCGGCCAGGCTCGGACCGCCTCAAGTCACATTTACCCACACCCTTTCTCCCCAGAAGTCTCGTCTAACCTCTTCTCCAGTGCATGTTCGAGCGCCGGAGACGGCAAAGTTTAAGAAACTTTGGCAAAATTTGAAAATGGTTTGGTACGAATTCGCAGAAATCGGCAATATTTTAGAAAAATAGTGAAAAATTATGCGTTACCAGCTATTCTATTTTGTAATTTCGCAAATAATTGTTAAGGAACGCTTTTGGTCAATTGAGATTCGGCACAAAACTGGTCGCGAACACGATGTTCTGCCACTGAAATCTAGTCCTTTTTCGTTTGCGAAAATTCGAGTAAAATTCCCGAAAGTTCGAGTAAAAATAAATTATAATTAAGTGGACTAATTTCGCTAACACCAAAAATTTATCTATTGGATCGATTTGTTTGTAAAGTCGTTTTGAACTTTATGTGTACTTAAAAATCTCGAAAATTTGCTCCCCCACTGACCTTACCACGAAGCCCACCTTCACACCGCGCGAAGCAACTACACCCCATAAGCCCACAAACCGCGCACACCTATGTAATAAACTTTGTAAACAGTAGTACAAAACCAGCGACGTGTACGGCTTGTATGGCCTTCGACAGTTTTGTGTTGTTGCTATTTTAATTTCTAGGAGATTGTGTCTTATTCAACACACGGTACTCATGCAACTGCAGATCCTAATAGTGCAATTGATGTTTTCGCACTGCAGTGGAGATATCAAAATCTAGCTTTAAGCTTTGGTTTACCGGCAGGCTATATTGGTTCCTATCTGTATTAAACCAAGATCATTTACGTTGCTATCTTCCATCCGACAAATCGATCAACCGTACAAAATTTTTCTGAAATTAGTAAATGTTATTTTTCGTATTTGCGATTTTGCAATCAGTTTTTATAAAAAATGCTAGTTATTTGATTAACAATTAAGCCACAGTATCATTGTTCTCATTCTTTAAAGCTGGCGCGGCTTAGACGACAATTTAGAACTAAAGCCGTAGTTTTTGGACCGTGTTATGCAGGTGTGAAACAGTTTTATATCAAGTTTTTAGGATCTTGTTGCGAAAAAACGTCTGAAAATTGTCCATGTGTGTATGTACAGTTACTTGTTTTGCTGTTAGTGGGAGTGGAATATTCTTCTATACTTCATATATTTTTAAAAATCACTTGCATAAATTACTTACAAAAATTCACAAAAATTACTTTACCTCTTTAAAAATATCTAAATCATATTAATCTTAACCATCTAGATTTTCAAAGATATTTTCTTTGAAAATATACCAATCCAAAATATATTTATCTACAGTCGCTAGGTCGTGCTTGGTGTTCGGGAACAAAATACGCGTGAGCCAAATTCGACAAATTTTCGATTCCAAAAATTTCAGTAATTTCATGTTAATTTTCGCATTATGGCAAGATTTCCTTAGTAAAGCATTGTGGTCGCGAACTGTTTTACGCCAAGTTTCAATTGACAAAAACCGTTCCGTAACAAATTTAATGCAGAATTACAAAATACGATGGTTAGTGATATCAACATAGGTTTACGCCCCGTCCGACAAAACATTTTCGATTTTTTGGGTTTTGGGTGTCAATTGGACAAGGAGAAGTGCGGAGCCTTCACGAAAGAGATATGTTTTGCTTTAGGCGGAGTCGACCCTGAAAGCGGTAAGCGCCTACCCCTACCCCGCCATAAACAGCTATGCCATCCATTCACGCCGGCAATGCGTTAACAGAAGGCTACATCAATGTTAATCACTAATAAAAACCGTAGAGCCTTTATTTCTTCCTCTAATGATCGAAAAGATATGTTCTGACATACAATTCAAAAAGTCTCTTTTCTCCAACAGTTCATGATTGTGGCGACTGCAGCAATAATGCCGGTTGTGTTGCTTTGTTGGTGCCGATACGTTGTATGTCTGAAATGTGGCTCGTATTCTTTGGTAACTTGTCGTTTCCACGTTTCCACAGCTCGACCTCTTGGTCGTATCCAATCTGCTGGTGGCGTTGTTGTCATCAGACGGGACTAGGATCTTCGCTCTTCCATACACAATGCGTAGCCAGAAGGCACGGTTCATCCTGTTGCAGTAGCCGGTTAATCTCGGTTTTGTGCGATAACTTTAATCTGAGTTGAAATTTGAGAATTCCATCAAACTTTGAGACACCCAAATTTCTACGACAACAGAAGTTTTCAAATACGTTGAGCTTCTACAGCAAATTTCACAGACCTGGTGAAGTTGGTTTAGAGTAAATTATGTCGAATATGCGCATCATAAATGTGTGCTTTTGTGGATGTTGAGATTGTTGCTGATTTCCAAATGCGCTTCATACCACTGAAGAGATCTTTGGCGTGCATGATTATTTGCCGATTCCGTGTTCAGCAGAACCTGTTGCTGAGACGGTGCTTCCGAGATATTACAATTTAGGCACGTTTTCCAGCATTGTGTTGTTGATACTGCTTTTAGGGATGATCTTTGTTATGTTGCGATTTATTACAGCAACCAGATGCCTTCGATAGCGTTGTTCACCCAGAATTAAAACCCCCAGAATTAAGGAGTCATGTACAAATTAAGATAATTCGCCTAGGATACGGGTCAGTGCATGGTTATGAACACCAAATCGGATATGGTACAAATCGGTGCATGGTTATAAGCATTAAATCATGGTACAAATCGGTGCATGGTTATAAGCATTAAATCATGGTACAAATCAGTGCATGGTTATGAGCATTAAATCATGGTACAATACAGTGCATGGTTATGAGCATTAAATCATGGTACAGATCAGTGCATGATTATAAGCATTAAATCTTGGTACACATCGGTGACTTTACTATATCAGAGCGAAAATTTCATTGATAATTACAGGTTTATCACCGCCTTCATTCCGGGGTCCTTCTGGCCTAAACGAACCTCGCGAGATGCCTATGACATGCTTTCCTACTCTTCCAGCATGAGAGCGAGTCATGAGCTAATCCTCAAAAAGCGATTGTCTAAATGGCCGACCGATCCTGTATGAAACATAACCAGTATGAAGCCTTATCACGGAGTCGCACTGAGATAATACTTTGGTCGGGGTGGGTCACTCCAGATTTAAATTACACTCGGCGTATACGCACCCATTGGTGTTGGTCTAACGACACAATTGCTGTGTGTCCGCAGTTTGACAACTACTTGTATCGCTCGGAGACAGGAGCGATGCTGCGCCTGGAGCGAGAATGGTAATGGCAAAGACGTTGTTGATTTCGCAGCGTAGCAGCCCTACTCAAGTTGATAGATCCATAAACACAGCATGGCTCCTGTCTCTGCGCCCTATATGCTCTTTTTTACTGCCTAGACGTTGGGTGTGGCTCGGTACACCCAATTCAAGGTTGTTTGAGAGTGTCTAATACTCCGAGTCCATGGATCTACACCGTAAACAACACTCTTTCGCTCAGAACTCCCGTCGCACGGGCGACTCCATCCAGCGGTTGTATCCTAAGACGGTCCAATACGTTGTCGAAATTAGCACCTACTCTGGGAATGGCGAGCTGGGTGTCGAGCGGCCATAAAATTTATGTCGATAGTAGACGATTCTCTAAACTGTGGTATGCTATGGTCGATGGGGTTGCAATTTCGGCCACTTTTGCGGGTCGCCCCACCTAGTATTTCTACGACCAATTTATAACGGTGATGTCCTATTCCGAAATTACACTAAAATAGTTTGTTCAGGTATAAGACCATGGAACAATGTTTACTAGAACTTAGGTAAAGTTAATATTGTTTTGCTCGATGGCATAGCAGCGGGGAAGGACAATAAGAAACTGTATGTGGGCGGCGATAAAACTATATCACGGCTAAACTTCTCCGATGCTAGAGTGCGGCTCTGACTGATAGTTAATCGGCTCACGAACACCAAGCCGAGGACAGGAGCGAACCTGTGATGCTTAGTAAATTAACATTACATGTTCCAAAACTTGGGAAGCAGAAACTGTGACACTTCGACCTAAAGTCTACAACAGCGCTTGAATGCAGAACCCAAATTAACTCTCGCGTAGTCTGTCCTACAAATGTTGGGACACAGGGCACCTAATAATTTTGCCTCAGCTTATCTCACGAAATTCGAACATTGAACTTTACATACTGGGAACCTAAATAGCCCCGTAAAATTTTGATGCACAGTTGACAAGAGTCTGGACAAATGTTAACCGCTTCTCCTACTTCGGCTAGCTCAGGTTCGCAACGGCCACATAATATGCATTTCCTCAGGGTTCCCGAATTTATTTTACAAACTAAGGCGCCGAGCAAAGGACGCATGTAAAACAGTTGGACGACAGTTTTCACTTGGGAGGTGCAACAACATTTCTTGTGTTCTATAGTTGATCGGATTCCGTTCAAACGTTTCCATGATCCGTTTTCAGCGGCGGGGTCTGCACTTTGTTGGTAGGAAAGTTAACAACAACTGAGGAGCGATCGTTTCGATCTTACTTTATAATTTTGTTCACAACCTCCCTCTTAGGGGAGGTGACCATGGGAACGCTTAGAACGCGCGCCATTCAGGCGCATACTTTAAGCACTGTCTCCACTTTTACACTCCGACTATTCCTCTAGATATCACTGCCTAATTTCAAGACGTAAATACTACATGACCCTGAATTTGAAAATTAAGGCATAGTGGGTCGTAAGGGTCTTTCGTCGATCGGTCAGCACAAATCTAGCTGGAAGTTCGAGAGAGAGAAAAAACATTCTTTCGGTTGTAACTTGACTTTGGGTTATGGGCTTAAGTCTATTTCCACCAGCCTTCACTTGAGGTTAGACACTAATACTCGATGCGTGCATATGTAACGCTCAGAATCTTGGGTTCAGAGGCTGCCGTCTATACCAACAGCCCAGAACCGCCATATATTATTATAATTATTACTAATATTATTAGCATAATTAATAATATATTGTTTTAATAATATTGCAAATTTCTTAATATCCTCTTGTTTTGTCTAATTAGTTGTTGCATGTTGCTTAAATGTCGTGGTGTTCTTTTCGTTGTAAAATATGGGGTACTAAATGTGACGGCAGAGTGTGTTTCAGGTTCTCGTACAATATGTAAATGGCAGAACTTCCAGAAGGTTGGTTGTTATTCAGTTTTCTTCATTTTTCGTGGTGGTGTTTTAATAAAGCTATTGCTCGTAATCATGCTTTACATTGTATAAACGGTCGTGACGTTTGTATATTCGGACATTGCGGCTGATCAGGCAGTAGCAGTTGTTTAGCGGCTAGCATTGTCTGTGCGTTGGAAGACCAGATGGACACGCTAGTTCTTACACCTGCACCCTGCCTTAGGCCAAAACGCCATCGTTACAAGTGGTGGCAACGGAAAAAGTCAATATACATAAAAAAATTACACAATTTACATGTAGTAAAATCGCTCGCCAGATAGCTTTATCTGCATATCAAAATAATATACACTGTCACATTTTTCGTCATTTCGATATTTCAAGGTAATGGCCGTTAATCGACTGCGACAACGGAAACGCAGAATCAGCGTCGTGGATCTGATAGTACAACCCGTGACGACCGTCACCAACAACGGACGCAAACATCTGCTGACAAAATTAGCTGCATTTCAGATTTTTGTAAAAACTCGCCTCGGCAAGTGTGCCCATATACTTGACGAACATTCAGTCGCGCTCACACGACTTACCTAACGCTCAAGTCAGTACTCAACATCCCGCTTCGCATCCCGAATCGGTTCTGTATTTTAATCTGATTCTGCTCTCTAAACTTCGGATCCAATCAGAAATTTCGTTTGTTTACTGTCGTTTTCGCCCTACCGTAAACCGCTAAAAGGAATCTGCACCTGCAGATTTGGATCGAAGTTGAAATTTCTTCTTGATTTTACCCATTGTTCCCAAGGCAAAACACTGTCTGGGTCAGTGGTTAAATCGCAACACGTGGGAAAGTAGACGAGAATATTACTATGAAATCAACTATGAAAGTTCAGGTCATTCATCTCAAATCCGGCTAGACGACTTCATAGAGCGACGTCGGAACAACTATCACATTTCAAACATCCTAGAAGACGCAACATCATCTGTCGTCAATTACGAAATTTCATTCTGTCGGCTTTCAGCAAAAATATTTGCTCAGACGATATTCGCCTCCGACGTTAATAGTCGGTTATCATTTGAAACTCGTAGTATTCACTCAGTAGACCATCTGTCTAGAAAGTTGGAGTTCAATACTTTGCATTTAGATCGATTTGGTCGTCTGCTCGTCTAATTAATGCTTTATTATTCGAACCGTGCATCGAGCCGAACCTCCAGACATTCTAATCATAATTTACATCGGACATCGCTATTACTTCAAAAATTTAAAACAATTCCTATCAAGTTATCTATATAGTGCGTCGAAAATACAATTTTTCCGCAGGCAGATGTGCCGTGTTTTCATTTATCTGACACTCGAAAAGAAATATCGCATATCACTGGCTAGGCTGTCGCCTTCTAGAGCATTCCAAGGGGGAACAGACCATCGGACGGTACCCCGGAAAGCGCCCGGGGCAGCGTGTCCTTTGGAAAACATTCACCAGGAGGGTACCCTCGCCCGGGGACCATTGAGACCTTAGCTGGGCCCTAAACCTATCCATCCTTTTGATCTTTGTATGTACGCAACTACAAGTCGACTTCGCTGCAAAACTATCAAAATTTAACTGACATTTGTTTTTATTAGAGGCATATAAGCATGTAATTTGTGTTGGTATGTCTGTCTATCTGACATATATTTTATATTAACTAATTTTACTTCTTCTTTTCAATCAAAGAAATGGCGGCTATACTAAAAAAGATAAGAGAGGAAGTGACAGGGCGGTCGAAACGAAAACCAAAAGGTCACAGACAGCAGCTCGAGAGGAGAAGACAACACATCGACCAAAAGGTCGTGATAAAAGTAAAACAAACGTCGAAACAAGCGAGACAAACAACGACCAAGAAGGTTAGATAGAGGGCGCGAGAAAAGAAAACACCGAAAGAAAGAAAGAAAGAGCGAGGAGGAAAGGTATGGGAAGGCTGTAGGACAAGGGGAACCTGGGGAGTTTCGGTGGGCTGGGGAGAAATTTGTTCCCAGGACGAAAAACGTGGTCGAATGACGCCAAACATAAGGGTGTGAACGCAATACTGGGTCTGATCTGCTGGTACGTATTCACGTGTGTAAGTATACGGGACCTTGGCGGGCCCTCCTGCGCTAACATGTGGGCAGACCGATGCCCGCTCGGCATCGCTGGACTCGCCATCCAAGGTTGATTTGGATGAGGGGCGATACCCAGGTCCCGCGGGCAAAATTCCGGAAAGTACTAAAATGGCGAGTATAGAGAGAGTGTCGACGACGGGGTCAATGGGTGAGAGGATGGAGACGCGCCGGGTATATTTAGAGATGTCTCGACTAGGTGAATATAGTCAGGTGCGATTTGCGTGCTTTTGATTTGAGAATAAAATGTCCGTTATTTCATGCCCGCTATTTGTCATAGCCTCGGCTGAGGCAATTCAGCAGATCATAGCGGGCCAGCAGAAAGACAAATAGCGTATGACATAGGCATAATCAAGCGACAAAAGTTAGTAACGCACAAATTATATGCCAAGCAATTACGACCACGGCACCATGCAATACCTGTAAATTGAATTTCCCATCGGTTCTATCTGTATGCTGAGACCTCGTTGCAAAAGTCCCGTGACCGTTGTTCGACTTAGGTTCGAGGGATGTTTTACGCGCCTCCGAAACTTTTCTATTTCCAAGAATCTTGCAGAAACGCACGTAACGGACCGGAACGGTCCTGTTGCATTAAGAAATATCGGTGATATTGTAAGCAGCCTCAGGTACATGCACTGTAAAAATCTAAACAAAACGATGTCAATCACTCGGAAGCTTTAGAAATATACAGCAGAAATTGTAAGCGTTTTTACCCAAATTTGGTAGTGTTTCTTAGGTTGTTCAGTTTCTAAAGTTCTTATCGGCAATATATTGTGCGTGCATATGCAAAATTCAATGTCACCCGAAGTTTTATCATGTAACTTTAGCGGTTAGAGAGTAGATACAGGTGTAAACAACAAAATTCGACTTTATTTTGGTCTAAAACGGGGAAATGTTTAACGCATTCTCATGGAAAAGGAAGAATATTCATAAACACTTTTAGCATTACCTGCAAACGGAATTAAAGTTATGATAGAAAAACCTAGTATATTTGTCCAACTGCTCATGAGCTATAACCCTTATGGTAATATTTTAATTCTTCATTCTTGCGGTGTAACCAAAAAACATGATAATTATCTTACGGCAGAATAATTTTGATTGAAAGAAGTATAAATTTTACCGCTTTCTTTTCGTAGAAATTATTTTGAAAACTTTATTGAGCTCATATAATAAACATTACAAAATCAAATATGTAAAGAATTCATGAATGTTCTTGAGGGATAGCGTCTATAAATTGCAAACACAAGACAGTGCCGAAATAATTAATTGTCGCTATTACCTACTTAATTATCATGCCGGTGAAAACAAACGCTTTACCTCCCATTGATAGAATGCGCTCTTACAAAAGATAATAATTTCAGAAAGTTATGGAGACTTCGGCACCGAATACTCTACTCTTGCAGTGTTTTGCTCTACTTATTAATTCACGGTATACATCTTCAAACAATACCAACCGATTTGTTTCAGCAGATATTAGCTTTTGGTTTGCGCGGATTAGCGCACTTTTCTGAAAGTGGTGAGGTTTGCATTATTTTTCATTGTAAATCGCTGTGAAATTAGAACTATCTATAACTTGCCAGATTTATCAACCATGCTAAAACTGAATTACCGAAATTTCGTAATTTTGATTACATGTATATGCCTAACCGTTTAGAAATGTCCGCTCGACAGGTCGTGTCTCCAACACACTGGCACATGTTATATAAACTGGCGACAGTTTATATTAAAATGTCTTATTAAAACATGTGGGGTGTACTTCAACACTGGTAAAGTTTAGTTACGTAATCAACAAAACTTCTTACACATATATCGGTGTGATATATTGCAAATATAGAACATTTTAACGAAACGTAAGTGCTACCATCGCATATAACTTTATAAACTGTTTAATAACAGTCAGAACTGCATCAGCTTGTCTCAAATTCTGGGTTCATTAACAATAACATGAATTTCCAATCGCTGAAAAATTTGTTGTTAAAACTCCATTAGGACCCTGATATGTATGGTGTTATACATACTCTATCATTCCCACGTTAGTGCATGTCACGTTTTGGTGCCGGAGGTTATAAGTTTTTCACATAAGAATGACTGCACAAAGAGCACAGCTTTAGTGTGACAGTGAAGAGCACTCAATCGGCGCGGTGTTTCGCAAAACGCGTATAGAGTAACTACCATTGCACATGAATTGCAAATAACGCACAACTATTACATACCTCGAGAAATAGTGGGCGCCATTTCTTTGCCAACGTGCAATTATAGTGACCACATCTTCACCTCGCGTGCAATGGCGGTGCCAATACTGCAACCTTCGTGCATTGCAGCCATCAATGTATACACCTCTCGTACAATTGTTGTGACTGTATCTGAGAACTAGCTTGGAGCGATGGTGACCATGTCTACAGTCGTCGCGCAATTGTCGGGAACCCGTCTATCGTTAGAGTGCAGTGGTTGCCACCATATATCCAGTCGTTCGTTCAATGGTTGCTACGATATGTACCGTTAGGGTACAATGGTAGGGACCGTATTTACAGTTTGCGTGTTGCAGTATCTACTATACATAACCCATACATGATCAAAATATGAGGTCCCGGGGGCCGCTGGCGGCGCCGCCCGTAGAGTTTACTTTCTACGCCGTAACTGCGCGAAAAAAGTTTAGCAAATCTGGCAAATAATTAGCAAACTTTCAGTAATTTTAGGAAAATTTCAGCGAAGTTTTAGCATGTTTAACAAAATTTTAGCATTTAAAGCAGATTTTTTGGCGAAAATTATTGCTTTTGCACAAATTCAAGCTTATCCCTGCCCCAGGCTTAGCACGAGCATCCCCGAACTCTCCACAGCTTTTCCCCCGAAACAATAGACATCATCACTTAAGCCGACGGATGTTACATACCTATCCTATATGTTTCTAAAAGTATATCGTATATATAAACCGCTGACTTAATGAATAAGTGAACTGAAACAAAATTTTCCAAACATGTGTAATACGTTTGCCTAATGAATTAACGAATCTTCAAAGCTGAGCCGAACCAAGCATTTCGTTTTATAAAAACGAACCGATGTGTCCTCTTCATTTTATTCAACCGTCAAACTCAACGCCATTCTACAAAAACAACCTGAGTCCAGCCTATTAAAATTATTAAATTCACTTTATCTGTCTGAAATATATTAAAACTTACTTTTGAGCACGTATTTTATTTATTTTAATTTAGTGGCTTATACAATGTATAGCGCTTGATAGACCTTCATGATATATTATGTCAAATTTCACACAATATTTATTTAGTTGTCACAATTTGTATCAACATATTAAAGCATTTACACACAATTTCTGATTTATTTTAACCTTTCCCTTGATTTGACTTAAATATAAATACATAAATTTACAAAAACCATATTGCATGAGTAAACTTAAGGTGCTCCCATACCATCTGTTTCTATCACTAGCGATTGGCGATCGTAAGCATATAAACGAACATAAAATAGGTGTTTTCGGCAACGCATCCAAAACGATAAGAAACTAAATATCGGCCAATTAACGATTTAGTTCGAAAACATTAAGTAACCGATAAGTGACCGTTTGATGCATGAACTAGAAAATTATTTTTTCAAAAACGCAAATCCCGCACCGTTAGTATTTTGAAAGCTATACATCATAAGTGACTTTTACAAACTACATGTATTATCATTAATGAAACGAAATGTGTTAGCGTAACGAAAAATTCAGTTGCCACATTGTTCGTTGTGAAACGAAATCGTGGCAAAACAGCAAATAGTTGCATTCAGTTAGCGAACAGAAATTAACTGTTAACGTTCGTTAAGGATTGCTCGCGCGGTTCTGTAAAGTTCAACCGAGTGTGATAGCACAAGTTTTATGTTTGTTTCAAGTAAAAATATATGGATCTGTCAGCATTAATATCTTTATTATAAAAGGTTTACCTACTTTTTCTCAGAGGCTACTAATAAGATGTGACATTTAATAGTATTCCCTATTGAATCATTATAGTATTTTTAGCTCAACTAAATTCTTCGGGTGGCATTTATTGATGTAATCACAATCCGGTTTTCAAGCTTCCTTAGTTCCACTATATTGATGTAGTCGTTCCTGCTGCTGTCGTGGTTGCTGCCGCCGTGGTCGCTGCTGCTGTTGTAGCGGCTGCTGTTGTAGCTGCTGCTGTTGTAGCGGCTGCTGTTGTCGCGGCTGCTGTTGTCGCGGCTGCTGTTGTCGCGGCTGCTGTTGTAGCGGCTACTGTTGTCGCGGCTGCTGTTGTCGCGGCTGCTGTTGTAGAGGCTACTGATGTAGCGGCTGCAGTTGTCGCGGCTGCTGTTGTCGCAGCTGCTGTTGTCGCGGCTACTGTTGTAGCGGCTGCAGTTGTCGCGGCTGTTGTTGTCGCGGCTGCTGTTGTCGCGGCTGCTGTTGTAGCGGCTGCACTTGTCGCGGCTGCAGTTGTCGCGGCAGCGGTTGTATCATTTTGAGCATCAATAGTCGTAGTACCTGCGGAGCCCGCTGTTGTAGTTGCGCTTGAGGTAGCAGCTGTTGTAGTAGCACTAGATGCGGTTGTAACACCACTCCCCGAAACAGTTGTTGTAACGTTTGACGCATTGACAGAAGTTGTGACATTCGGTCCAGGGTTTGCTGTGGTCTGATTATTTGAACCCGTTGTTGCACTTATGCTGCTGCTAGTTGCATTACTTTGGGAAACAGTAGTTGTCGAAATGCTACAAGTCTGGGTGCAACTCTGAGTTGGCACAGTTGCACTGGAAGTCTAAATTGAAAATGGCAAAACTGATTTCGCAAAAGGTAATACTGAGAATTTCGATTCACTCACTCATAATTTTGAAAATGTGATAGTGTAGCGTAGCTAGTTTTGAAATTATTTTTTATGCGAACATACGCTAAATTTAACACCTAACGGTTA
>JASANE010017234.1:0-26597 GCA_030248225.1 Trileptium ribeirensis
AATTTCAAACAAAATTTTTAAACCGGAATTCCGGTTCCGGTATGGTTTTTGCCCTTTGCCGGAACCGCAACCGGAACACGATATTCGCCGGAACCGGAATTCCGGTTACTCCCTGCTTATTAGTTATGTGTCATGTATCGTGCATCTCTTTATAGTCACGTATAGTGGTGCGACTTCCTGACGCGCGCAGTCCGGACTTTCCCGGGCAACTTCGAAGTTTCAACCGGCGTAAGGCAAGGCTGCATATTTTCTCCCCACGCCGTCCAACATCGTGATGGATTGGATAATGATGAAGTCAGTTGAAGCTCATGACGGTGTGCAATGCAGTACAATGGATATTGTCTCAGATCTGGCTTACGCGGACCATATCCTGAATCCTGCAACCAGATGAAGGGTCCTGCCAACACATGCTTGGCCTGCGTATAAAACCAACAAAGACTATCGCAAAGTATTTCCACCTTGACAGGCCCACAAATGTGACGGTCTATGGACAAGCAAGAGAAGTGACTGATGCCTTCACCTATCTTGGTTCTGCAATTAGCAGCAAGCGCGTTGCCGCGACGGATATCGATTCTAGAATTGCAAAGGCGTCGCGAACCTTTGGGCAACTAGATTTGATTTGCAGTAAACGCTGAAACAACTACTTTTCGTCCTCTACCTCGACTCTATTCACTCATCCGAATTCCACTGCGAACTTTGTGATTGTCACTTCACGACAATTGGGACCATGTCCTGTACCCTGGGTGAAGAATAACTACTAGCGTTAAAATACCATAATATACGCTTCTGTGACACTTCTTAGATGTTCAACTTTCATGACTTGGATTTGTGCAATATACATATACAAATTCATTGAATTGTCAAACGTTATATATAAACCACAAGATTTCGAAAAAGAAACCTAGTTTTATGTGCATAACACTTCACAATAACTGCAGAAGTAATTTAATAGACAAGTACAGCGTGACACACAGTTTTATCTTTGTTTCAGCCGACCAACCAAATGGTCAAATGCGACCCGCGTCACGGAAAGTACATGGCTGTTTGTCTGTTGTACCGTGGTGACGTTGTTCCAAAAGATGTTAATGCAGCCATCGCAACGATTAAAACTAAGCGAAGTATCCAGTTTGTCGATTGGTGCCCAACTGGATTTAAGGTATGATTGAGTTAATGGAAGTCATATATCAAATGCAAAGAAAGATTACGCGATACGTTTTGTTATAAAGTTTTCGGTTTAATTAAATATCGGGATGTGAATAATAGTCAGGGATGGCAGGGGAGTAACCGGAAATCCGGTTCCCTCAAAAATCGTGTTCCGGTTGCGGTTCCGGCAATGGGCAAAAGCCTTAGGCGGAAATTTGGAATTCCGGTTTAAAAATTTTGTTTAAAATTTTCCAATATTTTTTGCTTCATCTGTGGTCCAAACATATGTAATACATTTATACAACCAACAGTAGGAATTTTATATCTTGACCTGCAGGAGTTTGTTAACAAAACAAATATAGGTTGATTCTTTTAGCAGCTATTTTACACATTCAGAAGCCTGCGTGGTATGTTATAATTAAACCGGTCCAACTCGGTAACACAGTATGGATTACGCAGAAGTACTGCTTGGCTAACATAAATTTCGTCACGCACCAGCCAGTGCGCTTGTAAACATTGTAAACCAGTCTACAATGTAGACTCTACATTGAAATACAACAACAACAACAGTATTTTTATTTAAAAATGTACACATATATGGCATACAGTAATTAAATAAAAAATAAATCAGATAGGGTTTAATCCTCTTATATCTGATTGTAGGTTTCTATTGTAATGCAAAAATTGTTCCAGGTTAACTTTTTTCAGAAGGGTTCTGAATGATTTAGTATTCGGTGATTGAATTAACGGCTTACCATCAACGTACTCAGGTAATGAGTTCCATGCATCAATAACGCGGACAGAAAAAGAGTGTTTTAATATATTTGTTTTAAATTTCCTTTTTATCAATTTTTTTTGAATGACCTCTAGTTCGGACAACGTCAGAAACAACAAATGATCGCTGACAGGCATCAACATTATTGTACAGACATTTATATACCATAACAAGATCAAAGTGCAAACGACGTAATTCCAATGGTTCGAGGCTAAACTTTTGTAATCTATCGAAGTAGGGTGCATAAGCCCATTTATTCTTTTCGTATAGACGGCGTGTAAAGTACCGCTGAACGCGTTCTATCAAATCAATCTAAATGAAGTAACGTTATTTGCAACGCAGCCAGAAAACTCGTTCTTGGCAATGAACTGTATTTATTGAAACTACCAGCAGTATTACAGTTTGTCTCATTTATCTGATTAGAAATTTATCATCATTATCATCTAGAAATTTATCAGCTTTATCATCTAACTGACGTGCACTGGTTGCCCAACGCTATCCTAAATAGTATTTTGACCACAGATAAGAAAATTGTCTTCTATTATTTTCTCTTAGAACTATATAAACCAATTATTTCAAGTTTCCTACAAAACAACATGTAACAATCGTATGTGTAGGAAAGGGATGCGACTTGAAACAGGGCAAAGTGGTTTATTCTACGCTCCATGCGTTGTAAACACAGTCAGTTTGACGCAATATACGCAAGGGTGTATGATAGTGAAAAGGCATCTTTTACTCTGGGTGTCCAAAAACCGTCATATTGATCGATAATGAACCTTTTGAACGAATCGGAGATAAAGGAGTTGAGTATTATAATATTCGTTCATTGCCTATTTCGAGGTTCGAAATTGAGCATACTTCACACAAAATGACAATTATTGTGGGTTCAAATCTATTTATTACTGCACATGCCAATATCGATCTATAGTTTTTTACTGCAGTGACCAAAAAGGTTGAGACTTGAACTTTATAAATTGCAATTTTCCAGATAAAGTTAATATTTCGATGTTATTTTCTACTTCGTGGATTCCTAGCTTTTCCTGTTTGGGATGCATTCCAGGTTAACACAGTTGCTGACGATCCATCCTTCAAGCCATGTACTTACACAGTAAATGGAAACTTTACAAAAGCTGACAATTTTATTGTCAAAATTTCCCATTTTAGCCTTACGGATGCGCCTCACATGGCTAGTGGCGTATACCCATTATTCGTTCGAAACAACGGAACTGTGAGATCAATAGTTTGAATAACAGACAGAAATAAACACTCACCGTATCAAGTATTTTACCGTATATAGATTGATAAGAGAAGAATAAATGGGCTTATGCACCCTACTTCGATAGATTACAAAAGTTTAGCCTCGAACCATTGGAATTACGTCGTTTGCACTTTGATCTTGTTATGGTATATAAATGTCTGTAAAATAATGTTTATTCATGTCAGCGATCATTTGTTGTTTCTGAAGTTGTCCGAACTAGAGGTCATTCAAAAAAAATTGATAAAGGAAATTTAAAAACAAATATATTAAAACACTCTTTTTCTGTCCGCGTTATTGATGCATGGAACTCATTACCTGAAGATGTCGATGGTAAACCGTTAATTCAATCACCGAATACTAAATCATTCAGAACCCTTCTGAAAAAAGTTAACCTGGAACAATTTTTGCATTACAATAGAAACCTACAATCAGATATAAGAGGATTAAACCCTATCTGATTTATTTTTTATTTAATTACTGTATGCCATATATGTGTACATTTTTAAATAAAAATACTGTTGTTGTTGTTGTATTTCAATGTAGAGTCTACATTGTAGACTGGTTTACAATGTTTACAAGCGCACTGGCTGGTGCGTGACGAAATTTATGTTAGCCAAGCAGTACTTCTGCGTAATCCATACTGTGTTACCGAGTTGGACCGGTTTAATTATAACATACCACGCAGGCTTCTGAATGTGTAAAATAGCTGCTAAAAGAATCAACCTATATTTGTTTTGTTAACAAACTCCTGCAGGTCAAGATATAAAATTCCTACTGTTGGTTGTATAAATGTATTACATATGTTTGGACCACAGATGAAGCAAAAATATGGAAAATTTTAAACAAAATTTTTAAACCGGAATTCCAGTTCCGCTAAGGCTTTTGCCCATTGCCGGAACCGCAACCGGAACACGATTTTTGAGGGAACCGGAATTCCGGTTACTCCCTGCCATCCTGACTATTATTCACATCCCGATATTTAATTAAACCGAAAACTTTATAACAAAACGTATCGCGTAATCTTTCTTTGCATTTGATATATGACTTCCATTAACTCAATCATACCTTAAATCCAGTTGGGCACCAATCGACAAACTGGATACTTCGCTTAGTTTTAATCGTTGCGATGGCTGCATTAACATCTTTTGGAACAACGTCACCACGGTACAACAGACAAACAGCCATGTACTTTCCGTGACGCGGGTCGCATTTGACCATTTGGTTGGTCGGCTGAAACAAAGATAAAACTGTGTGTCACGCTGTACTTGTCTATTAAATTACTTCCGCAGTTATTGTGAAGTGTTATGCACATAAAACTAGGTTTCTTTTTCGAAATCTTGTGGTTTATATATAACGTTTGACAATTCAATGAATTTGTATATGTATATTGCACAAATCCAAGTCATGAAAGTTGAACATCTAAGAAGTGTCACAGAAGCGTATATTATGGTATTTTAACGCTAGTAGTTATTCTTCACCCAGGGTACAGGACATGGTCCCAATTGTCGTGAAGTGACAATCACAAAGTTCGCAGTGGAATTCGGATGAGTGAATAGAGTCGAGGTAGAGGACGAAAAGTAGTTGTTTCAGCGTTTACTGCAAATCAAATCTGTTACAAAGCGTAGCAAGACGGCAAAGGAAACAAACCAGAAATGACAAATAAACAAGAAATATGAACAAGGAATAAGCCGTCTTATATAGTGGCTGAGCCAGATTGTCCACTTGTCATATGACTGGAGCTGATCAAATACAGCGCATAGAAAGTTCTAGTAGTGTAGAGAATTTGCGCCTAAGATATATCAACGTAGTAAACAGTTCACATTCAGTCAAAATTGACGCAGTTAATTTGTCGTGCAACGACACCAATACACCATATAAAATAAATGAGCATGTAGTTACGGTTACCTGGCTAGTTGCCCTAATACACAAAAGCAAAAAATCATTTACGATAATAGTGGGTTTTAGTAGCTCCCACTTGTGATTATTTGCACAATTTCGTCACTGGCATGACACCTTGTTATTCTTACAGTGTACCAAATAAGAAAATATTTTAATGCCCGAGTAACAACGCTATACACATCGGTTATTGGTGTCGCAACGTCTTTCGATACTGAATAGTACTCGTGCTATTAGCCTATGCCGAATTTCGACGCAGCAATTTCAATACGACTTGCAAGGATATATCTCCAAAAACAATTTTCAGTTCCAAACCAGTACAGCTGTTGTGCATCGCTTTCACGAATTGACTCACAATTAAGCCACCGAACTCTAGCTTCCGCATTATACATTACGACACATAGAGATCTGAAGAAAAACCATTATACAGATCTAATTGCAGTTAAAAGTAAAATTACCAGTTAACAATTATTATTTCATTAACCGAGTATATGTTTCACGGCTTGTAAAATTTACTCATACATGTTTTAATCTGGTACAATTTGTTACGCAACGACAAAAAGTACTACACTGAAACAAAATTAAATAAAATCGAGAGTACAGGTATAAGCATCCATATACGTAATATCTTGCGCATAAATTGCTTAAATTACAATCATTTTTTAAATTAAGCCATTATTATCGCATCAGAAACGCTACCCTCAAACAATGTGAGAAAATATTTTAATAAAATTAACAAAAATAATCAGTTATAATGATTGAGAAACGTCGATACTTTTTATTCAGCAAGAGAAAACGAAATTTATAGCATTAACCAGAGATAAAATTTTATTAAGAGCAACGTTCAACCAGAAGAGAAAGTAATAGCACCTCTTTGCAAATTTGAAATTATACTGTAATATTGCCAACAGAAAGTTGCTCGTAAAATGCCATTTCGACCCAAATTACAGGCGCTCGCGTAACCAGCGCAAAATTTTTATACGGAAGACGAAACGCGAAACAGCGTTGAACCAGAGATACTATAGTCCGAACTGAAATTATCCCGAGCTAGAGCGTGCTCCCCGCTCGCCGATTTTCGCAATTTTTCGATTTTTCACGTTTACGTTAATTTTTCCATAGCTTTGAGCGTACTAATTTTTCCGGCAGCGAAGATTACCCCACTTTGACTCAGCCAGACTAAGAAATGGTAACAACCACCCCTTCTGTCCGAATTTGGAGAACCCAGTAATCTATATATACCTCGAAGCACGAATTCGTAATATCGCCAACAGAAAGTTCTCATAAATCTTTTTCAGCAGAAATTCGCGCATACGTGACAGCGAAAGTGATTATCAGAATACGTCATTATTAAACTCGTCAATCGACGTTTAAAGCGTAATAAATAAAAAATTTTTTTTCACTTTGTTTTTGTCACTTATACCATAATAACGAAATACTGATGGCGCAAACACATGTATGTTAGAAGACTGATGTGCCTAAGCGAATAAACATGAGACACACTAATATTCAACACGTATTCAATGTAGCACTTTCATAGTTTTCAGCAGCCACAAGAGCTGCTAAAAGTGGAGCAGTGCAGTTAGCATGTTTATATAAATACAAAGATTTGACTTCATTGACTTAAGGCATCAGAGCTGCATTCAGCTGTAGCCTGCCCCCAGTATTTCGCGACGCCATGGAATCCGATCCGCAGCAAGGTCCATAATAATTTGTTAAATTTTCCCATCATTTGTTCCATCAGCGTTTTTGAGTGTTAAGACCTTTGCCACAATCTATCCCATTACAGCGAGCGCATTCGCGTTCGCCAACGCAGTCATAGTTCATCCTTCAATATACCAAGCCATCTCAAACGTTTTTACTTATATAGATTCCACCGTAGTTTTTAACGAACCTGTGTTATAATATTCAGCGCTGACGTAAGATGCATCTTAGCAAAGCATCTGAATACCTCCAACTTCTAGTTGATTTGTAATTACAAGTTTCAGAGCATATAGTCGACAAGATCACCGCGCTTTACAAACTCCATCTTAGTTTGCTTTAGATATACGCAGAATTCTTTTCTTAATTCCGAAGTTTTCGCGACACCTTTACAATTCTAGAATCAATATCATACGTGCGCAACGCGCTTCTCTATTAAGAACCAAGATAGTGAAGCATTCTCATATTAGACTCAGAATACTCTACTTTACAAGCTAGCAGACGCAAGAAACAAACCAGAAACAATAACAGAATATACAGATAGCCGTCTTATATAGGCTGGCCAGATTTCCACTTGTCATATACTGAGCTGATCATACAGCGCATAGAAGTTCTCGGCGTTAGAGATTTGCGCCTAGATATATCCGTAGTAACAGTTTATTCGGAAATGACGCAGTTATTATTCAACACACATACACCATATAATAATGCATTAGTACGTTACTGCTAGGCCCTATACACAAAGCAAATCTTACGATATAGGTTTTAGTAGCTCCCACTGTGTTATTTGCACATCGCATACACCTGTTATTCTTACGTTACCAATAGAATATTTTATCCCGATTTAACAGCTATTACACTAGGTTTATTTATATATGCACATTAGATAGATATATACTGCGTTGCTATTAGCCTATCCGAATATCAGACGCAGCATTCATACGACTGCAGATATATTCCAAACATTTCGTTTTCCACCAGACAGCTGTGTTGTTGCGTCTTTCACGAATTGTTTGATGCACATTAGCCACCGATGTAGTTCCGCAGATTATACTTTTAGACACATTAGAGATCTTGAAGATATACCTTTTCCTGTTCTTGCTGATATCTGTGCAGTTAAGTAATTACCAGTACATATTATTTCTTACCGAGTATATTTTCAGCTTGTAATTTACTCTACTTTTTATCTGTACATTTTAGCAACGACAAAAGACTACACTGAAACAATATGTAATAATCGAGAGCTACAGGCTATAGCGTGTTCCTCTACGCTGTATTATCCTGCGCATCTCTATCCTGCTGTTATTTGATTTCTTTTTTTTAATTAGCCATTACTTTCTGCATAGAACGCTACCCTCAACATTCTGATAAGAAACTACTTTTATCAATTACATATATACCCAGCTTATATGTATAGAACTCCATACCTTTTATTCGCAGAGAGCGAGATTTTAGCATTAACCAGAGTACTAATTTTACTTAGAGCGAGTTCAACCAGAAGAGAAAGATAACCACCCCTATGTGCATTTAAGCATTAGTTCGTATATTCCAACAGAAGGCTCGTAATCCATTCACCCATTGCCAGGTCGCGTACAGCGCAATTTTATACGAAGACGAAACGCGAGGCGTTTCGAACCAGAGAGTACTACTAGTCCAAACTCGAATTATAGCGCTAGCGTGCTCCCGTGCGCGATTTTCGCATTTTTTTGCGATTTTTCACGTTTACGTTATTTTTCCAGCAGCTTTGAGCGTACCTCATTTTCCGCAGCGAAATCGCCCATTATCACAGACTAGAATTACAACCACCCCCCTCCGATTAGAACCCAGATTATATATACTCGAAGCACGATCTATATCCAACAGAAGGTCGATATCCTTTTGCGAAATTACAGCGCGTAGTTGCCCAAAGGTTCGCGACGCCTTTGCAATTCTAGAATCGATATCCGTCGCGGCAACGCGCTTGCTGCTAATTGCAGAACCAAGATAGGTGAAGGCATCAGTCACTTCTCTTGCTTGTCCATAGACCGTCACATTTGTGGGCCTGTCAAGGTGGAAATACTTTGCGATAGTCTTTGTTGGTTTTATACGCAGGCCAAGCATGTGTTGGCAGGACCCTTCATCTGGTTGCAGGATTGGGATATCGTCCGCGTAAGCCAGATCTGAGACAATATCCATTGTACTGCATTGCACACCGTCATGAGCTTCAACTGACTTCATCATTATCCAATCCATCACGATGTTGAACAGCATGGGGGAGAGTATGCAGCCTTGCCTTACGCCGGTTGAAACTGGGAAGTTACGGGAAAGTCCGGACTGCGCGCGTCAGGAAGTCGCACCACTATACATAATATAAAGAGATGCACGATACATGACACATAACTAATCAGCAGGGAGTAACCGGAATTCCGGTTCCGGCGAAAATCGTGTTCCGGTTGCGGTTCCGGCAAAGGGCAAAAACCATACCGGAACCGGAATTCCGGTTTAAAAATTTTGTTTGAAATTTTCCACGTTTTTTGCATCATCTTTGATCCAAACATATGTAATATATATTGTACAATGATCAAGCTCCAATACAACCAAGCAAAAGCAAAGATTAACCAAGCAATTTGACGTTTGAAACGTAAGTAGTGCACATAATTTCAGTTGGAATTTTTTATAATAACCTGCAAGAGTTTGTTAGCAAATCAAAGCCACGTCGATGCTTGTAGCAGCTATTTTACACATCCAGAAGTGTGTGGGTACGTTTCAATTAAACCGGTCCAACTCGGTAACAGAGTATGGCTTACGCAGAAGTACTTAGGGTATGCTTGGCTAACATAAATTGCTTCAAGAACCAGCCAATGCGCTTGTAAACTTGGTAAATCAGTCTAAATTGAATTAAACTAACGTTATCTCCAACGCAGCTAGAAACTGCTTTCTTGGCAAAGAACTGTATTTATTGAAACTGTGCGAGCAGCAACACAATGTGTCTCATTTATAGCATTCTGATTAGAAAGTTATGCAACTTACGGGCACTGTTTGTCCAAAACTTAACGGCACTAGCCTAAACAGTGTCCCTCGCCACTGATCAGAAAATTACCTTCTATCTACTATTTTCTCTTAGAATCATATAAACCAATAATTTCAAGTTTCTTACAGAAGAACATGTAACAAACGTATGTGTAGTAAAGGAAGGCGACTGGAGACAGAGCGAAAGTGTGTATTCTACGCTCCAAGCTTTGTAAACATATTCGATTTGACACAGTATACGCAATGGTGTATAGTGGAAGGCATTTTTTGCTCTGGGTGTCCAAAAATCGACATATTTGATCGATAAATAAATATTATTAGCTTCCTCAGTCTTTAAAGTTTCAGAAAGGCAATAATACCACCGTAATACATTAAGTTTAATGTAAAAGTTATTTTTAATGTATTTTAAATCCACTATACCTTGATTTTTTCCTTCATCTGTTTTACTATATATAAATTTCGAAGACCAGGTTCCGGTTCCGGATCCGGTTTAAATGGACGGTTCCGGTTGCTGGTTCCGGTTCCGGTAAATTTCGGTTCCGGTTATTCCCTGCTAATCAGGAATTAAGAACCCGGCTCTTCCAAACTAGAAAAATCATAATTGGCGAATCAGCTAAAGCACGGTATTTTCGCATTTTCTGCGTTATTTACGCGTTTGTGAGGACTCGTTTCGCATTTTCAACCAAGCTTTACGTAATTTACCCAGTGTGCTTCATAATTTCCCCAAGTGTTCCTAATGATTTTGCTATTTTGAGCAAAACTGATATTTTTCCGCGTGCCTTCGGTGTGCTGAGCCCTCTGTCGCTGATACACATGACATAGTTTTGGGAAACATGTAACGTTATTATTTGTGTATATGCATACATATTTTCCCTCCTGCAGACCCAGTCTGGGCCCAGCGTCCATTTTGAAAAACCCTGCGCCCTATTTACTAGAAGTTTGACAGCGACAACTAATACCCAAACTATGGAAATGGCGAGAATGCTATTTTTACACGCAATGCATGTGAGATACAGCCACGGTTTGAAACGGATCAGACTACAAAACATGCAAACGACTGAAGCACACCATGCCGACAGTTTCACATAACACCAAGAATATTACGTCCTGTGCGCAATAAACTAGATATATTAATATTGACTTTCAGCGGTCGAAGTTAGAGGAAACGGAGATATGCGATGCCCCGCTGCACACAGTGGAAATTTTATTTTCATATTTTACTTTCACGCCTACTATTCAGTAGACAATTGATTATTTACCTCAGAGATGCTGTAATTGATGAAACAATTTGACCGATAAGGCGGTTAAGATTAGTGTACGAAGGTCGTTCGATATCAAGCTTCCGTCGACAAATGTCATATATCGCTTCATTGTCGACCATAAACGCACAATCGGAATGTTCGAGTGTGGTATGTGTTGTTAGGATTGAGTTGTACGGTTCTACGACTGCTGTCGAAACCTAAAACTGTTTGGAAAGTCTAAACTTCACAAGTGCCACATTTTTATTGCGACAAAAATTTCCACTGGTTGTCAAAATATCGTGCAATTTTTCCATGTCACTTCAAAAAAGAACGTCAACATGTAATTCAGGTTATAGCTTATACCAAACCATGGACTTTTGCAACAATACCCCAGCTTCACATTGACACAGGATGGGGAAAAAGTGAAGATCAATAGGCAAAGTATATATTAATAAATCAGATATATCATTGAGTAACCGCAGCCAAAGATGATCTGTTTAGATGACAACAGAACATGATCGACATGTACCACTTTACATACATATACGGTAAAATAAAATGAATAAATGAGTTCCATGCTTGATGATAACGGTGATAGACGGGCTAATATCCTTTAAGATTAAATATACTTTCACACCGATAAGAGGTTACAGTGACGTGTGAAAAACTGGTCAATTTTTTTCTGAATGCTAGGCTCATTGGAAGAACTGACATCGGTTTTGTACGTTACCCATGGTAGACACTAAGCACTATTGCGGACATGGTATAGGACTTTTCTTATAAGCGCGTCGAACTAGTAGTCAAATAGTCCAGAGTAAAAAGCCAATTTTGGAGAAAAACGTACGTCAAGTATCGAGAAATCCGTTAAAGAAGGCACCAGTGACGACGCCCTGCGATGCTGAACAAATAACACCTTTTTGATGAGCTGAAACATCACGGTTAGCGATAGAACGACCGATATCCACTGAAAAGGACACGCTTTTACATGGCTTGCAGAACAAAAAGTCAACTTTTAGTAGTAGAAATCAAACATGGTAATACCCACAATTTTAACCGATGACTTAACCTATGGTGCGTATTTATATTATGATAGCAAAAGAGGACTTGTACTACTTTTATAATAGAAGTGTTGTAGAACATTCCTCTGGAAACAATGCCATTAACATTATGCTATTACAAATGAATACTAGTATCTCGCAAACGAGGTGAAACAGAAAGAGTGTGGTTTCATCAAGCAGTCGTTTTCTGTAACAAGCTTTGTGATTGATGTATATACTACACTAAAAGCTATGTACCCTTGATCCCGCTAGAAACACTAAAACCTCGTCCACCATAAACCCATCGAAAACAACTGACAAAAACAAACTATTCGTACTAGTATCAAGATAACCAAATCACCTTATCGAAGAACCTATTCATGGAACATTATTCATGCTCTGCACGCGATAGCAAATATACTGAAGCCACACTCAAGAGATCGGGTTCATTGACGCTAGACCCATTGAAAGCATCAGAAAAGGCTTGAAATATTAGTGTTGGACTCCAAATAATCAAACCATCGAACTCAGCATACCGAAAAACCTATATAGACCACTCTTAGTACCCTGCACGCACTACATAAACAAAAAATGAAACCTCACTACATTTTGGAAATCGGATTCGTCGGCCGTAACACCTTTGAAACACCATGAAAAGGTATAATATAGCGTACCGAAAAACCTATATAGACCACTCTTAGTGTCCTGCGCGCACTACATAAACAAAAAATAAAACCTCACTACATTTTGGAAATCGGGTTCGTCGGCCGTAAACCCTTGAAACACCATGAAAAGGTATAATATAGTCAGATTGGGCTCTCGACAGCAAACCCAACATATCTGACGTGCTTGATGATAATCTAATATCATACACGGACGGAGATTCGAGGACCCAGGGGTGGGGACCGTTCACCTAGCCGTTGTGTTAGAAGGTGGTCCGGGGGGTTAGAGACGGCCTTCAGAGTGCCCAGGGGAGGGTAGAGGTGGTCGTCACGCGGAGTAACCCCCTTATGAGCATGTATGCCAAATAGGCACTCATTATAAGGTAAAATCACACAGCATGCCGAATATTTAAAATTTGTATTGTTGGCAAAGGGGTCGGCGAACGATATTCGGCCCCATAAAAAGTCGTTTTCATGAAATTGTAGACCACGATGAGCTGATTCTGAACAATGACCTCGGCTTTTGTCGCAAAGCCTGAAGCGCGAGATATGGGTTGCGAAATATTGGTACCGTATGGCCAGATTTGGCAAAGAACCCTTACAAACTAAGGATGCACCTTTAGGAAAATTTACCGAATATCCGGTTTTCAGTGTACGGACGGATACAGGATATTTTCCGGTATTCCGATACATAGGGTAAATTTTCGTACCGGTGCATCTCCAGGTATTAACAAAACAGCTGACATTCTTAGTTGTGGCAGTCAAGTGCCTATAAGTTTCCCAGACTTGCAAAGCTTGCCCGTCGCTAGATTTCAGCTCCTGCAACCAGCGTTGCTAGTGAAAGATTACTCAGCATTGCTGGTGACACAATAACGAATCACAGAATTCGAATGAGCCCTTACAATACAGCGAAACTCACATTTCTGCATTCCAACCTCCGTGTCCTGAGCTATGACTATTAGGTGGACCCAACCGTGGCTACAACCCTGGTTTCTCGGGGAAAAGCGTTGGCGACCTTTGCCGCTGGAGCCACTTCGTCCAAACTTATAATCTACCCGCGTTGAGAAGATATGTGGCCGCGTGGACGTTAAAGATGAGCTGTCGCGAGCGGATACCGGATGCCTGGTGATAAATACTTCAGGTGAGTAGCTTTAGCACAAACAAAACAATTTCACGATTTTCCCCTAGCGCCCTCAGTGGATACTGCTCGTTCAGTTTCGATTGGTATCTCGCAAGCGAGGATGAAGCGGTGTGAGGGTGGTATGTATGTTGTCATTACATGTAATCGCCTAAAACGAGCTTTGCGTTTGATGTATATCCCAGCCTAAAACCTCTGGAGCCTCACGCCTTATAATACTGACCTAATAAGAGTTAACCGATAACACTGTTCTAAATGCCTAACAGTAATAATAACCACACAACTGAAGACAGACCAGGTTAAAAGATAAAAAAGATAAGATAGAAAACGTAAAAAAGATATAAAAAAACCAAGCAAAAAAGTTTTTTAAAATCGGTTCAGTGGTTATTGAGATCCGTCGGACCGAACGAACGAACGGACATAGACCTTTTTAATCCCAGACAGAAAATAAAAACGATTCGTTTCGTTCCGCTTAAAAACAACCTTGCTTCCGTGAATGGTACTAAAATGAGGTAAAAACCTCATTTTGACCTCTGACCCCGAACCAAAGGGGCGCCACACCATTTTACCGATGGACCGATGAGTCGCAGAGTAAAACCAACACCTGCAATGAGTTTCGCATGCCCGAAAATCTCCAAGTCAAACTTTTCAGCCTGCCAGGATGTCAGAACAAATTTTCTAATTTCTTGTGGAGGAACCATGGCTCAAAGCCCATAATTCCAAAACCGGAGCCTTAATGGAAAAAACAAAAAAGACGCATCAGCAGTTATCATTTAACTATAAAATAAAACCAACCAGAGAAAGAAATTAGAAGGTTAAGATAAAAACAACCTTGCTTCCGTGAAGGGTACGAAAATGAGGTAAAAACCCTCATTTTGACCTTTGACCAAGAACCAAAGGGGCGTCATACCCTTGTACTGATGGAACCATGGGTCGCAGAGTAAAACCAATATATCATGCCCGAAAGCCCCCAAGTGAAACTTTTCAGCCGCCAAGGACGTCAGAACAAATTTTCTGATTTGGGGACGAAGAACCATGAAGGTGCCATACCTAAAACCCCATACATACGTAACTCCAAAACCGTGACCTTAATCGAAAAACAAAAAAGAGGCAGCAGCAGTTATCATTTAACTATGAAATAAAACCAACCAGAGAAAAAATTCGAATGTTAAGATAAAAATAACCTTGCTTCTGTGAAGGGTACCAAAAATCCTCATTTTGACCTCTGACCCCGAACCAAAGGAGCGCCATACCATTGTACCGATGGAACCGTGGGTCACAGAGTAAAACCATCACCGGCAATGAGTTTCCCATGCCTGAAAACCCCCAAGTGAAACTTTTCAGCCGACCAGGACGTCACAACAAATTTTGTAATATTGGGTCGAGGAACCACCCTCCCTCAAACCCTATAAATCCAGAACCAGACGCTTAATCATAAAACAAAAGAGGCATGGGCATTTATCATTAAGAGAACAAAATTCGAATGTCAAAATCAAAATAACCTTGATTCCGTGAAGAGTACTAAAATAGGGCAAAAAACAACATTTTGACCCCTGACCAAAAATCAAATCAAAAACAACCAAAAACCCAAATCAAAAAACCTCGGGGATGTACACAGTAAATCGATTATGCAGGTTCGCATGAGCCCAAAATCATGAAAATCAGGTAAGTCATTCCCGAGTTATGGCCGATCACACACTCACAGACGGAATTTAATAGATTTCACCGCTGCAACACACAATCTCCACTAAGTTTCACTACGTTCTGACACGAAAAATTTCACATAGCACTACGCAATCGGTTTCAAACTCTGGAGGAAACTAATGAAGACATTAATGATGGGTGAGCTGAATTATGGTATATGCTGTTAAAGGAAGCAAAAACTGGGCTTGGGCTCAACCAAAGAAAAAAGTACGTACATTTGGTCACTAACGAAACGATGTCAACTACGCGCATGATGTGGAATTTGGATTGCCACGTCCAAAGATCTATTCGCAATGAAGCCTAGGCGCAAACCTCACTACCGATCAAAACAGAAAGTGGATGGCTTTTGCGGATTACCTATAAACAGACCTTTAAGTGTCGGTGACTACACCAAATTTTTGATCTCGACAAAATGTTATCAAGAAAAAACAATGGAGTTAGCGATGTCATCGTACATAAGAACGGGAGACAGTTGAGCAAACCCGTAGAGAAAACCGAACGCCGGGTAGAACACTTTTGTGAATTACTAAACGCGGTTCACCACAACAACCTATCTGTGACGGCGACATGGTTTTAAGGGGTTTTACGCAGCGGATCCCTAACGGCCACCGTCCATGCAAGAGATTGGCTCAGCCATCGCCAAGTTTAAAAATATGAAATCGCTAGGTGAAGATGGCTTAAGACCGGAGATCAAAGCCGGCAGTCAACCTCTGGTAATCCAAATCCAAAAAATCTTCCACCGTATGGAGTTCACAACAGTTACGCGATGCTTCGCGAAAGCTCCTACAAGAGCGCAGCAGCGGAGTTAATCTACAATTAAACTCTAGAAAAGATCAAAAGATCATGACCTGTTACTGCTTTGGAGCCAATGAGAGATCTCTGTCCCACAATAAATGAAACCGTTCGAGGCGCGCATTTAGCCGTTTCCTTTTACGGCGCTGAAATATGATCAGTTAAGGTCAACGACATTCACTCGCTATCAGTTTTTGAACGTTAATATATGTGGCGAATTATAGACATAATCAAAAGTGGACCGCGGAACAAATTCGGGCCTGCCTGGAGCGTTCAACGGGAAGGGAATGTCGAAACTGAAGTTCGATGCGACAACTCGAATGACTCGGGCACGTGCTAACCGAACAAAAATCAGTCGTCCCGTGAATCCTACTACAAGCTATCAACACGGAAAAGACCGCGCCCGGCAGGGGCGGATCTGCACACCTGGAAACGATTGGTATATCCAAACATTCAAAGACGTCCCAGGAGACAATGACGGACCTGCTTCATGCAAATACTGAAAGACGAGCCGCCCGCTACCCACCGGGATGGAATCCACGGATACTCTGAAGCATAGGCGCCCGTTACGGAGATAGGTATAGGCGCTATATTTGAAATCACCATGATGAATTCTGTTGGGAATTTTTTAATTTATATGATTTTCAAAAGAAAGCTATTATTACAAACAACGATGCTCTCTACTTGAAACCTATACATAACAAAACAAACGAAAGACTCCATTTAGAAAATGGGTTAAGCGACCCTAGTCAAATTGACAACATGTGAAGACATGAAATATAGATTTATTAAAACTAAAGTATATCGACCACTAGTGATGTCCTGCACAAAACCAAACAAGTAAAAAACATTTTGCAATTAATCTCGCTTCATAACCTTCAATAATAAACAAGGAGACTAGTGCTTATCTCGGAATCCTACGCGGGTGAAACGGAGGAAGCATATCAGTTTCAACTATGGTTTTCAATGAATGTAATCACCTATAACAGCCTTTCTAAAGATGTATACTAGGGAATAACCGGAAGGTAATACCAAACCGAACCAGCGAACCGGAACCGTCCATTTAAACCGGATACGGAACCGGAACCTGAGTTAAAACCTGTGGTAAAAGATATGAAAGGAAGAAACTATTAAGGTATAGTCGACTTAAAATGCATTAAAATAACTTTTACATTAAACTTAATATATTGCCATAACATTATTCCCATATATAAATAAGTAAATAAACTAATAAATTTTTTTAAAATAACCTGCAACAGTTTGTTAACAGATCAAAACCAAGTCGATGCTTGTAGTAACTATTTTACACATTCAGAAGTCTCTGGATTACGTTCGAATTAAACCAGTCCAACTGGGTAACAGAGTATGGCTTACATAGAAGTACTTAGCCTATGCTTGGCTAATATAAATTGCGCCAAGCGCCAGCCAGTGCGCTTGTAAACTTTGTAAATCAGGCGAAATTAAAGTGAAGTAACGTTATCTACAACGCAGCCAAACACAGCTTTCTTTGCAATGAACTGGATTTATTGAAACTGTGCGAGCAGTATAACAGTTTGTCTCATTTATAGCATTATGATTAGAAAGTTATCATCATTATCATCTAACTGACGGGCACTGTTTGTCCAACGCTAGCCTAAACAGTGTCTCTTACCACTGATCAGAAAATTATTTTTTATCAATTTTCCCTGAATCATATAAACCAATAATTTCAAGTTTCCTACAGAACAACATCTAACAAACGTATGTGTAGTAAAGGGCGGCGAATTGGGACAGAGCGAAAGCGTTTATTCTTCGCTCTATGCGTTGTAAGCACATTCAATTTGACGCAGTATACGCAAGGGTGTATAGTAGAAGGCATTTTTTGCTCTGGGTGTCCAATAAAACGACATATTGATCGATAAATAAACATTATTAGTTTCCTCAGTCTCTTTAAAGTTTCAGAACGGCAATAATGTCATGGCAATATATTAAGTTTAATGTAAAAGTTATTTTTAATGCATTTTAAGTCGACTATACCTTAATTTCTTCCTTCATATCTTTTACTATATATAAATTTCGAAGACCAGGTTCCGGTTCCGGATCCGGTTTAAATGGACGGTTCCGGTTGCTGGTTCCGGTTCCGGTAAATTTCGGTTCCGGTTATTCCCTGATATACATCAAGAAAAAGGCTGTTATAGGTGATTACATTCATTGAAAACCATAGTTGAAACCACGCTTCCTCCGTTTCACCCTAGGATTCCGAGATAAGCACTAGTCTCCTTGTTTATTATTGAAGGTTATGAAGCGAGATTAATTGCAAAATGTTTTTTACTTGTTTGGTTTTGTGCAGGACATCACTAGTGGTCTATATACCTTGAGTTCAGTACCGATATTTCATGTCTTCACATGTTGTCAATTTGACTAGGGTCGCTTAACCCGATTTCTCAAATGGAGTCTCTTCGTTTGTTTTGTTATGTATATATTTCAAGTAGAGAGCATCGTTGTTTGTAAACAGAGCTTTCTTTTGAAAATCATATAAATTAAAATTTTCCAACAGTATTCTATCATGGCGCGTATTTCAAATATAGCGCCTATACCTATCTCCGGAACGGGGCGCCTATGCTTCAGAGATCCGTGAATTCCATCCCGGTGGGTAGCGGGCGGCTGCGTCTTTCAGTATTTGCATGAAGCAGGTCCGTCATTGTCTCCTGGGACGTCTTTGAATGTTTGGATATACCAATCGTTTCCAGGTGCGATTGCCCCGCCGCGCGGTCTTTTCCGTGTTGATAGCTTGTAGTAGGATTCACGGGACGACTGATTTTCGTTCGGAGCACGTGCCCAAGTCATTCGAGTTGTCGCATCGCAACTTCAGTTTCGAGATTCCTTCGTTGAACGCTCCAGGCATGCCCGAATTTGTTCCGCGGTCCACTTTTTGATTATGTCTATAATTCGCCACATATATTAACGTTCAAAAACTGATAGCGAGTGAATGTCGTTGACCTTAACTGATCATATTTCAGCGCCGTAAAAGGAAACGGCTAAATGCGCGCCTCGAACGGTTTCATTTATTGTGGCGACAGAGATCTCTCATTGGCTCCAAAGCAGTAACAGGTCATGATCTTTTAGTCTTTCTAGAGTTTAATTGTAGATTAACTCCGCTGCTGCGCTCTTGTAGGAGCTTTCGCGAAGCATCGCGTAACTGTTGTGAACTCCATACGGTGGAAGATTTTTTGGATTTGGATTACCAGAGGTTGACTGCCGGCTTTGATCTCCGGTCTTAAGCCATCTTCACCTAGCGATTTCATATTTTTAAACTTGGCGATGGCTGAGCCAATCTCTTGCATGGACGGTGGCCGTTAGGGATCCGCTGCGTAAAACCCCTTAAAACCATGTCGCCGTCACAGATAGGTTGTTGTGGTGAACCGCGTTTAGTAATTCACAAAAGTGTTCTACCCGGCGTTCGGTTTTCTCTACGGGTTTGCTCAACTGTCTCCCGTTCTTATGTACGATGACATCGCTAACTCCATTGTTTTTTCTTGATAACATTTTGTCGAGATCAAAAATTTGGTGTAGTCACCGACACTTAAAGGTCTGTTTATAGGTAATCCGCAAAAGCCATCCACTTTCTGTTTTGATCGGTAGTGAGGTTTGCGCCTAGGCTTCATTGCGAATAGATCTTTGGACGTGGCAATCCAAATTCCACATCATGCGCGTAGTTGACATCGTTTCGTTAGTGACCAAATGTACGTACTTTTTTCTTTGGTTGAGCCCAAGCCCAGTTTTTGCTTCCTTTAACAGCATATACCATAATTCAGCTCACCCATCATTAATGTCTTCATTAGTTTCCTCCAGAGTTTGAAACCGATTGCGTAGTGCTATGTGAAATTTTTCGTGTCAGAACGTAGTGAAACTTAGTGGAGATTGTGTGTTGCAGCGGTGAAATCTATTAAATTCCGTCTGTGAGTGTGTGATCGGCCATAACTCGGGAATGACTTACCTGATTTTCATGATTTTGGGCTCATGCGAACCTGCATAATCGATTTACTGTGTACATCCCCGAGGTTTTTTGATTTGGGTTTTTGGTTGTTTTTGATTTGATTTTTGGTCAGGGGTCAAAATGTTGTTTTTTGCCCTATTTTAGTACTCTTCACGGAATCAAGGTTATTTTTATTTTAACATTCGATTTTTTCTCTTAATGATAAATGCCCATGCCTCTTTTGTTTTATGATTAAGCGTCTGGTTCTGGATTTATAGGGTTTGAGGGAGGGTGGTTCCTCGACCCAATATTACAAAATTTGTTGTGACGTCCTGGTCGGCTGAAAAGTTTCACTTGGGGGTTTTCAGGCATGGGAAACTCATTGCCGGTGATGGTTTTACTCTGCGACCCACGGTTCCATCGGTACAATGGTATGGCGCTCCTTTGGTTCGGGGTCAGAGGTCAAAATGAGGATTTTTGGTACCCTTCACAGAAGCAAGGTTATTTTTATCTTAACATTCGAATTTTTTCTCTGGTTGGTTTTATTTCATAGTTAAATGATAACTGCTGCTGCCTCTTTTTTGTTTTTCGATTAAGGTCACGGTTTTGGAGTTACGTATGTATGGGGTTTTAGGTATGGCACCTTCATGGTTCTTCGTCCCCAAATCAGAAAATTTGTTCTGACGTCCTTGGCGGCTGAAAAGTTTCACTTGGGGGCTTTCGGGCATGATATATTGGTTTTACTCTGCGACCCATGGTTCCATCAGTACAAGGGTATGACGCCCCTTTGGTTCTTGGTCAAAGGTCAAAATGAGGGTTTTTACCTCATTTTCGTACCCTTCACGGAAGCAAGGTTGTTTTTATCTTAACCTTCTAATTTCTTTCTCTGGTTGGTTTTATTTTATAGTTAAATGATAACTGCTGATGCGTCTTTTTTGTTTTTTCCATTAAGGCTCCGGTTTTGGAATTATGGGCTTTGAGCCATGGTTCCTCCACAAGAAATTAGAAAATTTGTTCTGACGTCCTGGCAGGCTGAAAAGTTTCACTTGGGGGTTTTCGGGCATGCGAAACTCATTGCAGGTGTTGGTTTTACTCTGCGACTCATCGGTCCATCGGTAAAATGGTGTGGCGCCCCTTTGGTTCGGGGTCAGAGGTCAAAATGAGGTTTTTACCTCATTTTAGTACCATTCACGGAAGCAAGGTTGTTTTTAAGCGGAACGAAACGAATCGTTTTTATTTTCTGTCTGGGATTAAAAAGGTCTATGTCCGTTCGTTCGTTCGGTCCGACGGATCTCAATAACCACTGAACCGATTTTAAAAAACTTTTTTGCTTGGTTTTTTTATATCTTTTTTACGTTTTCTATCTTATCTTTTTATCTTTTAACCTGGTCTGTCTTCAGTTGTGTGGTTATTATTACTGTTAGGCATTTAGAACAGTGTTATCGGTTAACTCTTATTAGGTCAGTATTATAAGGCGTGAGGCTCCAGAGGTTTTAGGCTGGGATATACATCAAACGCAAAGCTCGTTTTAGGCGATTACATGTAATGACAACATACATACCACCCTCACACCGCTTCATCCTCGCTTGCGAGATACCAATCGAAACTGAACGAGCAGTATCCACTGAGGGCGCTAGGGGAAAATCGTGAAATTGTTTTGTTTGTGCTAAAGCTACTCACCTGAAGTATTTATCACCAGGCATCCGGTATCCGCTCGCGACAGCTCATCTTTAACGTCCACGCGGCCACATATCTTCTCAACGCGGGTAGATTATAAGTTTGGACGAAGTGGCTCCAGCGGCAAAGGTCGCCAACGCTTTCCCCGAGAAACCAGGGTTGTAGCCGCGGTTGGGTCCACCTAATAGTCATAGCTCAGGACACGGAGGTTGGAATGCAGAAATGTGAGTTTCGCTGTATTGTAAGGGCTCATTCGGATTCTGTGATTCGTTATTTGTGTCACCAGCAATGCTGAGTAATCTTTCACTGGCAACGCTCGTTGCAGGAGCTGAAATCTAGCGACGGGCAAGCTTTGCAAGTCTGGGAAACTTATAGGCACTTGACTGCCACAACTAAGAATGTCAGCTGTTTTGTTAATACCTAAAGATGCACCGGTACGAAAATTTACCCTATGTATCGGAATACCGGAAAATATCCTGTATCCGTCCGTACACTGAAAACCGGATATTCGGTAAATTTTCCTAAAGGTGCATCCTTAGTTTGTAAGGGTTCTTTGCCAAATCTGGCCATCTACGGTACCAATATATCACAACCCCATCTATTGCGGCGCTTCCGGCTTTGCGAAAAAAGCCGAGGTCATTGTTCAGATTCAGCTAATAGTGATTTACAATTTCATGAAAACGACTTTTTATCGGGCCGAAATACGTTCGCCGACCCCTTTGCCAACAATACAAATTTTAAATACTCGGCATGCTGTGTGATTTTACCTTATAATGAGTGCGTATTCTGGCATACATGCTCATAAGGGGGTTACTCCGCATGACAACCACCTCTACCCTCCCCTGGGCACTCTGAAGGCCGTCTCTAACCCCCGGACCACCTTCTAACACAACGGCTAGGTGAACGGTCCCCACCCCTGGGTCCTCAAATACCCGTCCGTGCATGATATTAGATTATCATCAAGCACGTCAGATATGTCCTGATTTCTGTGTAGAGAGACCAATGGTGGCTATATTATACCTTTTCATGGTGTTTCAAGGGTTTACGGCCGACGAACCCGATTTTCAGAAAAATGTCATGAAGTTTTATTTTTTGTTTATGTAGTGCGCGCAGGACGCTGAGAGTGGTACTATTTAGGTTTTTCGGTACGCTATATTATACCTTTAGTAGTGATTCAAAGGTGTTACGGCCAACCGAATCTGATTATTCCAAAATGTAGTGAGGTTTTCGTATTTTTGTTTATGTATAGTGCATCCACGGTTCTTAAAGTGGTATCTATAGGTTTTTCGGTATGCTGAGTTCGATGGTTTGATTTTTTAAAATTGAGCGCTAATATTTCAAGCCTTTTCTTGATGCTTAGATGGTATAGCGTTAATGAACCCGATCTCTGGTGTCACTTCGTATCTTTGCTATCGCGTGCAGAGCATGAATAATGTTCCATGAATAGGTTCTTCGATAAGGTGATTTGGTTATCTTGATACTAGTACGAATAGTTTGTTTTTGTCAGTTGTTTTCGATGGGTTTATGGTGGACGAGGTTTTAGTGTTTCTAGCGGGATCAAGGGTACATAGCTTTTAGTGTAGTATATACATCAATCACAAAGCTTGTTACAGAAAACGACTGCTTGATGAAACCACACTCTTTCTGTTTCACCTCGTTTGCGAGATACTAGTATTCATTTGTAATAGCATAATGTTAATGGCATTGTTTCCAGAGGAATGTTCTACAACACTTCTATTATAAAAGTAGTACAAGTCCTCTTTTGCTATCATAATATAAATACGCACCATAGGTTAAGTCATCGGTTAAAATTGTGGGTATTACCATGTTTGATTTCTACTACTAAAAGTTGACTTTTTGTTCTGCAAGCCATGTAAAAGCGTGTCCTTTTCAGTGGATATCGGTCGTTCTATCGCTAACCGTGATGTTTCAGCTCATCAAAAAGGTGTTATTTGTTCAGCATCGCAGGGCGTCGTCACTGGTGCCTTCTTTAACGGATTTCTCGATACTTGACGTACGTTTTTCTCCAAAATTGGCTTTTTACTCTGGACTATTTGACTACTAGTTCGACGCGCTTATAAGAAAAGTCCTATACCATGTCCGCAATAGTGCTTAGTGTCTACCATGGGTAACGTACAAAACCGATGTCAGTTCTTCCAATGAGCCTAGCATTCAGAAAAAAATTGACCAGTTTTTCACACGTCACTGTAACCTCTTATCGGTGTGAAAGTATATTTAATCTTAAAGGATATTAGCCCGTCTATCACCGTTATCATCAAGCATGGAACTCATTTATTCATTTTATTTTACCGTATATGTATGTAAAGTGGTACATGTCGATCATGTTCTGTTGTCATCTAAACAGATCATCTTTGGCTGCGGTTACTCAATGATATATCTGATTTATTAATATATACTTTGCCTATTGATCTTCACTTTTTCCCCATCCTGTGTCAATGTGAAGCTGGGGTATTGTTGCAAAAGTCCATGGTTTGGTATAAGCTATAACCTGAATTACATGTTGACGTTCTTTTTTGAAGTGACATGGAAAAATTGCACGATATTTTGACAACCAGTGGAAATTTTTGTCGCAATAAAAATGTGGCACTTGTGAAGTTTAGACTTTCCAAACAGTTTTAGGTTTCGACAGCAGTCGTAGAACCGTACAACTCAATCCTAACAACACATACCACACTCGAACATTCCGATTGTGCGTTTATGGTCGACAATGAAGCGATATATGACATTTGTCGACGGAAGCTTGATATCGAACGACCTTCGTACACTAATCTTAACCGCCTTATCGGTCAAATTGTTTCATCAATTACAGCATCTCTGAGGTAAATAATCAATTGTCTACTGAATAGTAGGCGTGAAAGTAAAATATGAAAATAAAATTTCCACTGTGTGCAGCGGGGCATCGCATATCTCCGTTTCCTCTAACTTCGACCGCTGAAAGTCAATATTAATATATCTAGTTTATTGCGCACAGGACGTAATATTCTTGGTGTTATGTGAAACTGTCGGCATGGTGTGCTTCAGTCGTTTGCATGTTTTGTAGTCTGATCCGTTTCAAACCGTGGCTGTATCTCACATGCATTTGCGTGTAAAAATAGCATTCTCGCCATTTCCATAGTTTGGGTATTAGTTGTCGCTGTCAAACTTCTCGTAAATAGGGCGCAGGGTTTTTCAAAATGGACGCTGGGCCCAGACTCGGTCTGCAGGAGGGAAAATATGTATGCACATAAACAAATAATAACGTTACATGTTTCCCAAAACTATGTCATGTGTATCAGCGACAGAGGGCTCAGCACACCGAAGGCACGCGGAAAAATATCAGTTTTGCTCAAAATAGCGAAATCATTAGGAACACTTGGGGAAATTATGAAGCACACTGGGTAAATTACGTAAAGCTTGGTTGAAAATGCGAAAACAGTCCTCACAAAAACGCGTAAATAACGCAGAAAATGCGAAAATACCGTGCTTTAGCTGATTCGCCAATTATGATTTTTCTACATCTGGAAGAGCCGGGTTCTTAATTCCTGATTAGCAGGGAATAACCGGAAACAAAATTTACCGGAACCGGAACCCGCAACCGGAACCGTCCATTTCCCCCCGACCCCGAAACAGAACCTGGTCTTCGAAACTTATATATAGAAAACAGATGAATGAAAAAATGAAGGTATAGTGGATTTAAAATACATTAAAAATAACTTTTACATTAAACTTAATGTATTACGGTGGTATTATTGCCTTTCTGAAACTTTAAAGACTGAGGAAGCTAATAATATTTATTTATCGATCAAATATGTCGATTTTTGGACACCCAGAGCAAAAAATGCCTTCCACTATACACCATTGCGTATACTGTGTCAAATCGAATATGTTTACAAAGCTTGGAGCGTAGAATACACACTTTCGCTCTGTCTCCAGTCGCCTTCCTTTACTACACATACGTTTGTTACATGTTCTTCTGTAAGAAACTTGAAATTATTGGTTTATATGATTCTAAGAGAAAATAGTAGATAGAAGGTAATTTTCTGATCAGTGGCGAGGGACACTGTTTAGGCTAGTGCCGTTAAGTTTTGGACAAACAGTGCCCGTAAGTTGCATGATAACTTTCTAATCAGAATGCTATAAATGAGACACATTGTGTTGCTGCTCGCACAGTTTCAATAAATACAGTTCTTTGCCAAGAAAGCAGTTTCTAGCTGCGTTGGAGATAACGTTAGTTTAATTCAATTTAGACTGATTTACCAAGTTTACAAGCGCATTGGCTGGTTCTTGAAGCAATTTATGTTAGCCAAGCATACCCTAAGTACTTCTCATTAAGCCGTACTATTCTACCGAGTTGGACCGGTTTAATTGAAACGTACCCACACACTTCTGGTTGTGTTAATTAGCTGCTACAAGCATCGACGTGGCTTTGATTTGCTAACAAACTCTTGCAGGTTATTATAAAAAATTCCAACTGAAATTATTTGTCCTACTTACGTTTCAAACGTCAAATTGCTTGGTTAATCTTTGCTTTTGCTTGGTTGTATTGGAGATTGATCATTGTACAATATATATTACATATGTTCGGATCAAAAATGATGTCAAAAACGTGGAA